>JACXGI010005740.1:22641-45555 GCA_016801175.1 Esox masquinongy
ACACACACACACACACACACACACACACACACACACACACACACACACACACACACACACACACACACACACACGTCTGCCTAACCAATTCAATATACCTGAATTAATTCAGAGCAACATAACAGTTTATCCGATATAAAATGCCGCCATGATTATCAATGCCACTTACAACTTGCCACTTTCAGATTGCTTCCTAAAGTTCTCATCTCATATTTTTGAAGCGTAAGCTGTAAGTCTGCGTTCTCATTTGTAGCCTGATCAGGATCTTATAGCCTACTGTTGCATTTTTTTTTATTTTAAACTAGCCCAATATGCTACCACTTGAAACATCCACGACACAGACACAGTTACATTTGATACAATTCAGATATTGTGTTGTAAAATTGTAGCGATTCAGTTCAGTGCTGCTAGCCTTCTAGTAAAGCTGGGAAGAAACCGGAAGCTGTGGAACCACCGAAACATAAGGCGACCGAATAAAGAGAGAACAGGGCAGGCTTACCGAGAACACTAGAGTCGGCATGAGCGGATACCAAGCTTCGAAATGCCACTTCAATCAAAACTGAAAAGGTTTTCAGGTCGAAAATCATCGGGTCTGCTAAAGACTGCAGACCTTTCTGCACAGACTCAGACAACTCCATTTTGAAAGAGGAATGAGCCAAATCACGTGACGCATCAGCTGATGCTCCCGTAGAGCGGACTATACAGCATTTATTCGCTGCTGCGGTGAAGTGAAAGAAATACTACCATCCGCACTATGTATCACGTCCATTTACGTTTCATTTTAGCTACATCTTTAACTGAGAACTCTATGAAAGGGCAACGTTTATTTTCAACTAGTTAAGAGTAAATACGCGAGGCTAGGGCTGTACAGGAGAACGCTACATCTTCGGTTGAAGCATGTTCAAAGGTGTTTTCAAGATGGTGTCCTGAAAGAAATCATATTGTACTCAGAAGGTGGTTAATAGGAAGCATTACGAAGTAGACTCACGTTTACTTTGGTCTACACCATAGGTGTAGCCAGTTTCTAACGACAGGGGATCTTGTTTGTCCTTAATAAAAAAAAATGTCACTGAGGAAGGCCTATCATGTTGGAACGGTGCAAAGCATTATCTTAAACCAGGATTGGACAAGCAGACGCCAATACCTGTAAAATGTGTTGAGGTTGTATCTCAGAAAGCTACATTTCGACAAGAGAAAGATAACCTGTAGCTAATCTATATTGAAGTTCAACTCCTTGAACTGGGGCTCAGTGGTTTGGACATCTCAGTGCCAGTTCCCCTGCCATTTTTGTCATCATTGATTTAGCAATATCCAGAGGTATGCTGAAGATTTGATTACAAATAGCTGTCTTTTGTTATGTTAAGGACCATATAACGTTTTACTATGTCTTCGAAAGTTGTTTATTTTAATTTGGTAAAACCTTCAGTGGTTTCCCCTTTTTCTACAGAAGCTATAGACACAAGTCCAATCAAAGTCTTTTTTTGACACTGGAGATCGTTGGTCGCTTTTTGGTAACGTCTTCTAGCTGGTTTCGTCAGGCGCCCCATGCCCTCTGTAACTAGTTCACTTTTGTCCTTGCGATTCAGCTAACAATTCAACCCCCGAGAGCTCATAGATTAATCTACATTTAGCCCCTACCCGTCCCTACTCCAGCGGACAATCAATGATCGAATCTGCATCAATCTGATTTATAAACACTGATTGTCACTGCCAACCCGATTTCCAATTATCTGCAGCAGTCAGAATAACTTTTCCCAAAGCTAATAATTATCTAAGAGAAACTTGTTTGCTGTTGCTTGTCAAAAAAATGTGCTGTTTGCTGTCTCATGCCCTGACAAAGTTTCACAGGTGGTTCCCGAAACAGGATATATTTCTTTCTTCTAACGGCCCTGTTTCTTGGACAAACTAACGATTAGATGTATTCCTGACAATAGGCATTGTATTACCTTCATACACTAAAAATGCTGTTGTGATGTTTTTGTTAAAAACGATTGTCCATTTCAAATGGTCCCCTCAAATAATTGGATAACACTGATGAATGGTTTTGGCTAAATCTGAATGTATGTGTTTTTTAATATATATTTTTCATAATATGTCGGCTAAACACAGTTTATCTTTTTATAAGAAGCTGTGGTTTGGCTATTGGTTATGCGCACAGTGATGCATAAAATGGATGCCAACATGGATGTCAACTGAAGCAAGGCTCAGCGGTTACACTACCGAAGTAATATGAAAATGCTTTCCAAACCCTTATTGTATAATATGTATATATTGTAACTTGGTTGTACTTGGTTTTACACATGCATGTGCTAGGAATACTGGCTCTTCTGTAAAAGTAGAGGCTAACACACGTGGCAAATGGTTGTTTTATATGTTTTGTTTAACTTCCTACAACTTTGTTTCGGCCTAGCCCACCCTTAAATATAGGTCAGTAAATAACTGTTAGGCTTAGGATCCTTTTATCAGGCTTTCAAACCGACAGACCTAATCCAACCAAATATTTTTAGTTTAATTTAAAATAGTGTGAAATTATTATTATTATTTTCTTCACGTGAATGACTAAGTATAAGGAGCTATTTGGCCTGGTGTTTGAATAATTTGCGTGTGGTTTTGACAAGTCAACTTAAACTAATCCCACTCAAATTCTTCAGAATAAACATTGCCTAGTGCGTGTTAACAGAACTCAACAAAATGTAAAAGAGAAATCATATAGCCCGTAGGCTTTCTAAGTGCCAGTTTGCGGGAACGTGGGCAAGTGGGCCTTTTTCCTTAAGTATATTTTAGTTTCAAAATCGATTTAAGATGTTATTGGATTGTATTAACATGTAAATTGTAACTACTACCAGAATCAATTTCCACTGCTGTATAAAATAAGACTGTATTGGTTTGGTCACTACAGCACGGACCCAGATAACACATGCATTTGAGCCTAAAACCGTTAAGTTGAGCTAATCTAATTATCTACGTATGTGATTAAAGGAAAATCAATTGAATTTCACTTCAACTTCTAATCCAGATATGACTTTGCTAAATTAAACTCAAACCGTTTTAATTGAAGGTTGCCTATGCCTATGGTCTACTAAATATCGAAAGGTCGCTGGTTCGAATCCCCGATACAACAAGGAGAAAAGAATGTGCCGTAGAATAAGGCGCTTGACTTTAATTGCTAATATAAGTCTCTTAGGGCTCATTTTAGATTAGTAAAATGTAAGATGATTAAAAGGATAGGGTTACATTAAGTCACGCATGTGATATTTTCCTGTGACATTAGTTGATTGCTTTAAAATTAAACATCATTCATGTGCATGAATAAATTTATTTATGTATTGCCTAAGTACCTATACATTATTATTAGTTAATTATTTGCTAATGATCACATTCATTGAATACATCTTAACTGTTAAATTAGTATGGATACAAGTGAAATGTTCCATGGGGATGTGTTATTTAGTGTTTTAAATGTGTTGTTGAAGGACCAAATCAACGGAACGTTTCCATAATATTTAAAATCAATATTGCATTAATTTCAGTTGAGATTAGGATCACTAAACATTTCAATAACTTAATAGAAACTCCCGATATAGTCATGTTTTCTTTCACGTGGTCTGGAGTTGTTGAATAAATGTCAATCCGATCGCTATCTCCATGCGAGAACTTGAGCCAGCAAGTCTTTGTGTTTTTGTTGTCTTTACATTGTCATACAAATTATAGATAAAAACAAACAGGTAAAAAATCTCTGTATTTTCTATTTGCAAATGTTTTCCGGCATGATAATGTAGGCCAGGCTTTAAAAAACGGCATACGCATGCCTGATAGTGATTTCACAAATCACACTGATTTGTAATTATCAAACAAATCAAATATATTTTAAAAGCACTTTCTACATCAGCAGTAGTCACAAAAGAGCTTTTACATATATCCAGCCTGAAATTATCAAAATATTTTAGAAAGGTGATTAGCTGAAAAAACACCTGTTAATTAAAATATTTAACAATGGGAGACAGATTTAGCGTCGTTCTAGTTCTAGTGTCCGCTGTTCTTTCTGTTCTGCACAAAGCGGGAGACAGAAGGAAAGGGGCGTGTAATGCCCTGGGGTTGGTGACCTGCCCCTAATCATATTCTCATGGCATTGACGCCATAACATGGCCTACAAAGTTGATGCGTTTGCCTGAGATCGCTCTCAGCTACATTTGTTTCAGTTTAGAGTTTATTGGCATTGGAAACGTTTGTTTACATTGCAAAAGCAAGTGGAAAATAATCAAGATGAAATTCAAATAATACGTTTTTGAAAGCATTTCAAATTTACAGTGGCTCTCAGAAGTATTCACCTCCTTCGATTTTTACACATTTTATTGTTAGAACATAAAATCTAAATGGTTGTCATTGTTCCCACTGATCAACACTAATAAAGTCCATAATGTCAAACTGGAAAAAAAAATCTAGAGATTGTTCTAAATTAATGAAAAACACAAACCAGAAAATATTTGATTGCAAAAGTATTCCACCCCTTTTGTCATTATTTTGTAGAGGCACCTTTGGATGCAAATGGAAGTCTCTACCAGCTTTACACATCTGGAACAGTTGTCCATTCTTTTTTACAAAATTCCTGAAACTTGGTCAAGTTGGAGGAAGAACTTTGCTTAACAGTCATTTTCAACTCTTGAGGCTCGAACTTTGACTGGGCTACTCCTGTGTGCCTTTGGCTCTATGTTTGGGGTCATTGTCCTTCTGCAAGATCGATCGTCCCTCAAGTTCGAGGTCTCATGCTGACTTCAGAAGGTTTACTTCCAGGATATTTCTGTACTTCACTGAATCCATTTTTCAATCTGTCTTCAGCAGCTTTCCAGGCCCTGATGCAGAGAAGCACCCCCATAGCATGATGCTGTCTCCACCATGTTTCATGGTAGGGATGTTGTTCTCAGGACGATGTGCAGTGTTAACCTTGCGCTTAGTACTCAGGCCAAAAAGCTTCATAGAATTTTCTTACCACTTAGTCTTAGTCTCCAACATGCTTTCTGGCAAACTGTAGATGAGATTTGATGTGAGTTGTTTTCAACAAAGCTTTCTTTTTGCCCCACTCACATGTAGGCTAGTAGCACCAAAGCTATTGTTGCAAAGTACTTCCAGCTCAGCCATTGAAAACTGTAACTCTTTTAGTGTTGCCATAGGCCTCTTGCTGGCCCCCCTGAGTAGTGCCCTTTTCATCAGGATACTCAGTTTTTGAGGACGGCCTGTTCAGGACTGATTCACAGTTGGGCCATATTCTCTCCCTGTCTTATTAATGGACATTACTTTGCTCTGGGGAATATTCAATTCCGTGGAAATGTTTTTATGTCCTGCCCCTGATTGATGCTTTTGAACAACCTTATTCTGGATTTGCTTTGGATATTTCTTTGTCTTCATTATGTTGGTTTTGTTAAGAGTTGTACTAACCAACTGTGGGACCTCACAGAGACAGGTGTTTTTAACCTGAATTCAGGTGCAAACACTTTATTGCACACAGGTATACTCCGTTCAACTAATTACATGACTTCTGATGACAGTTGATGTACCACAGCTCATTTAGGTGTGTCATGGCAAAGGGGCTGAATACTTATGCATTCAATTATTTTCTGTTTTATATTTGTAATTAGTTTAGAATAATTGGAGATTTTATTTTTCACTTTGACATTATGGACTTTTTTGTGTTGATCAGTGGCAAAAACACCTCATTTAAATCCATTGTGATTTCATGTTGTAATACAACAAAACGTGGAAGAAAAAGTTTTATGTTCCTCCTTCACGCCCTTCTTATGTCTGAAATCATTCACAGTCTTGTTGAACGTGTGGTGTCCATTTTTAGGCCAAGATAGGTGCAACTCTTTGTTTTCATGTGACAGTTTTTATGTGGAAATTATATTGGTAGACCTGATATCTAGAACCTTTTAGTCAACACCACTGTATTTTTTTCATACAAAGATTCACTGTGAGGTACCAAGACTGAGTTTGTGATTTTGGTGCCGCTGTAGGCACTGCTTGATCATCTGCAAATAGTAGACAATAGATTTTTTTTTATCCTGTGGAGTGTGAGGTTGGGGGCAGCAGAATTTTAGTGTCCCTGCCCATTAATTGATTCAAAATGTGAAAAGAGTGGGGCTCAGGCTGCATCCCTGACTCAGACCTCCACCGCTTGGCCTTGATGGAAGAGATCTCTGTGTGTATTGTTTATGTTTACAGGACCGTTATTGTTTGTGTACATTGATTTTATATTATTGTATAATTTCCACTTGACACCAGTTTCCATTAATTATACAACAGGCCCTCATGCCAAACTGTGTCAAAGGATTATTTTTTTTTATATATATCAGCAACACACCTTTGTCAAATTGTGTGTGCAGGGTGTATATACCATGTATATCCAGTCTTTTGTCTGTTATTTTGGTATAAAGCCAATTTGCTCAGGATATTGTTTTGACTAAGAAAATTAAGTGAAGTTGTTACTGTAAAGGATTTTCTAGAAGTTCCTGTTCACGCAGATTCCCAGGTAATTATTGGGGTCACATTTCCATCTATTGTGGATTGGCGTGATTAGACCTTGGTTCCAAATATTTAGAAGATGCCAGAGGCGATGATCTTGTTGAAGAGTTTACGAGTAGCTGATGCGAATATGTGGTTAATAAACTGTATCTTTTTCATTGGTACAGGTCTTTTTGTTTTGTAGCATGTGTTGTATTTTGTCCTGAAGTTCATTGAATGAGTGTGGAAAATCCTGTGGGTGTTGGTTTTCTTTTATGTTTAATGGCTGATGCTACCTCTTGTATTTTCAGTGTTTTGTTTTCATTGTTTCTTTTATTATTATTTTTTTTTTACAATTTTCCCATGTTGTTATTTGGCATGCTGTTTGCAAATTTGTTCTGTTCTTCTGTTGTCACTCCAGACAATTTAATGTATATAAAAGGGGGTTAGTTAAGCTGCATAGGCCACTACATTAGTAGACTGCCTGTATAAAGCAGCGTCATTATAGACCTAATTAGAGTTATAACCATGTAATTGATTGATGTCTTTGTGCACCTCTGCTCTTTTGCTAATGTAATTTTAATTGTCATTTTGTGCTAAGACTTATGTCCACATCTGTTAAGTCTAGTTCCAAAAACAAGTTAAATCTATAGACTGGTCATAAAGTTTGTGCTCGTGTGTTTGTGTCTCTGAGGACCATGATGTGCGTGTGCGTGCAATAAACTTCGGCTTCTGAAACGCAATCCTTTTCAGTTTAAAAGATTGACCTATATTGTATAATTGTTCATTGTAAATTAATGTCAAGTCACACAGTATATCATTGTCATTCGAACAGACATTAAATATCTGGTGACAGAGAGAAATTGATATTTATTTCATTTAGTGGGGCATTAAGATGGATGATTGATCACGTTAAACGACACGCTCGTTTTATCGTGAAGAAATAAATGCCCTATGAGATATAGAAACGGTAATTACTGTTTCCTCGGAGTGGAGGCTATCTCATTAACATATCTGGGCCTAATTAAATTAGGTGAATTACACCAGAATCCTTGAGAAAAGATGCTTCCGGCTCCATTGTTCTGGTGAAAACCATCAAAAGAAACGCATGCGTGGTGGGAACAAGAGAAAGACCTGCGGCAGACTACGCGCGTCTTCATCCGATATATTTTTTTTACAGTAGGAGGCTATATCTGTAGGCCTACAAATGCTTATATACAGTAGGACGTACACTCCTTGCCCGACTGAACAAAGAAGTATCTCTCACACTATCTCGCTCTCTCTCTCTCTCTCACACACACAAACACACAGTCACACACACACACACACCAGCACGCACACACAAATAAAACTGAACCGCTGGGTGGCAGTAGTGTGGTTTGAGTGAGGAGTGCCCCCCACCCGCCCAGTTTGTATGGCAAACCAATAGCGGGGAACAAAGATCGGAGAAAAGAGGGTGGAACCGGACTGGACCGACGGGTGAATTGCCTGTAGACCTGTCTACAATAGTCTAGGGCCTGGCCGACAAAAAATATATGTTGTCGACTGGTGGTTGGCATTCTTTCTTGCAGTGATTGGTTGTAGTATACAGCCTATAAAACGTAAATCATGGACTTTACAAGAACAGATTAAAATTTGTTCTTGTAAAGTCCAGAGTCATATCTTACAATATGGATAGCCTACCTATAATTACATAATGACACCAGGCGGTCATGATATTATCAAACTGCAACAACAACTGGAAAACAACAACCCAAAAAACAACATGTTATTCACAAAGGGGTCGGCTGCACCAGCTCGTGCCGGGATATAGCAATACATTTCGTGACCTTGGACTAGTGAAGAAAATCATATTTTAGGTTGATTTAGGCTAATGCACAGTTTTCAACCAGTCCGATATTTTAGCTTTTTGGTGTTTTTGGAATAATGACCACACTTTGTTAGTAGTCTAATTATTATTATTATTATCCATTATTAGGCCTATTTAGCAGCTCATTATACTGTATTATACTGTGTGAAAAACCTAACCGTGATTTTGTATCTACTCGTACGTCCTATTGTTGCTTATTAATATTAGGCTATAGCCTACATTTGCTTTTAGCTGTGGTTGGACTTTTGTTAATCTGTTTATTTTAATTCGGTAATGTAACAGCTTCGTCATATCCATTTGGATATTTGATTGCCTTACAGAACAACATTGGGTTTTCAGTCTAACTGAAAACGCACGGTTTTTATACCTTCATCTAACCGGGGAAAAGCAACTCTCCGGCCGACCGGATGCAGCGCCCTAGCGCGAACAGACCTCGGCGTAAAATAGCTATCTGGCCTGAAGAACGTTTCCCCTGTGGAATAAAGAGACTATGACCGCAGTGATATATTTTATATTATGTTCTATAATATCAAGACTGCAAGGAATACGTTTTGTTGACAACAGGTTCCCAGACTTGAGACATCTCCCTGGGTCCACCGCCTTACTTTTTCCGTTCACTGCCGGTTGCCGTGATATCTGTCGCACGCGCTGCCGGTTTTTACCGGTGTTCATCAGGCTACATGAGCTGTTCGCGGAGAAGGACTATAGGGCTGGTCTCATGTTTCCGTATTTACGACGTAATTTTGGGTATCATTTAGACTCCTTCGCTGTTTTCCCAAAGCTGACTATTCTGGGCTGTGTGACTTGACAGAGTAGACAGGTCGGGAACGTGATTGTTTGGTTTAGATTTAACTAAGCATAGCCTATTTTGTAAATTGTACAACAAATGTTGTTGTCCAACAATTTGCAAAAACAATAATGATAAAGTTAATGAAGGCTATGCATCAACTCACATTTACCTATAAATGGCATCTAGTGTTTATACATTTCTTAAGTCTATAGGCCTATATGGCAGTTATTTACAACATATTACAAAATCAACGGTTGCTTTCCCTTTGCACTGAAATTTAATAATTATTTTTTTTGCTTGAATCCTCATACCATTAAATTAATTAATGAATTCTTAAAATTAATTGCCTAATGAATTAATGAATTAATTCATCCATCAATTGATATAAATCATAGCCAACTTCTGATGTGTTTTTTGCATCTGTATCAGCGTGTGTGTGTGTGTGTGTCATGACTTCCACTCTTGTCCGATTTTTGCCCCGGAATGGTGCATGTTCCCTGGGTGAATTTTAGCCTACTATGGCCTCGTGTGTTGGTCTGACCGGGGCTGTTGGACAAAATGAAAACCGGCTGTGTTGTATAGGCGGCTATCCTGCTGATACAGGCTAAATAAAGTGAGGTAAGGCTATGGTGCTTCATGTCTCTCTTTTTTAAACAAGCAGCACTCTCATATTGCAGGCGTGCTAACGGTAGGCTTATGCAAATTAGTTGAATTGAGACCTGCCAAAGGCATTTATATACGTTACCTGGCGTATTTGAAATCATAGTGGCGATGAATTTCGCCAGTCTCTTATTAAGATCAAAACTTTAACAAAACTTTGTTTTATACCACTAAAAACTCAGGGCTTCACATTTAAAATCGCTGTTTCCAGAC
Organism: Esox masquinongy; assembly: GCA_016801175.1. Taxonomy (NCBI): domain Eukaryota; kingdom Metazoa; phylum Chordata; class Actinopteri; order Esociformes; family Esocidae; genus Esox; species Esox masquinongy. The sequence goes on from JACXGI010005740.1 coordinate 32,670, forward strand.
ATATTCGAAATATGAATTTTTATTATAATATGAATAAAATAATGTTACTTTCCAAAAATTCGGTTAAAAATCAGCTTTTTTTATTGGTGCACGCCAACAATTTGGTCTGGGCGTACCTCAACAATTTGGTGTGGGCGTACACCCTTTATTAACAATCTTCACATGAGTAGACCGTTGATTGGCCAGCTAATGCTCAGGAGGATAACGTTGTCCTCTATGCGCTAGTAGTCGCAAGCGTATTGAGATAGACAATTGAGGTGGGTTTATTTTCTCAAATGTACCACAATCAGGCGACATGTTGGCTAGGTATGTGCGGCAGAAATGGGGCGAATGTTACACGCCCATTTTCTCAGATAACAGAAGCTAGTGACGTGATTGAAATCAGCAGGTTTTTAACGCAGAGGACAAACTCCATGTAAAAAAAGCAATACAGGCTGTCTCACCGAACTATCAACAAAAGTGTTGTTGGACCAGGTAGTATCTTCTACTAAATAGCCTAATAATGAGTTTGTATGATCCTCTTGCATGCCCATTTCCTTCAAATCTCTTCATATAAGAAAAGCAGCTGGAAGAAGGAACCTCGTGGACGTCACTCCAGATGGAAGAGAGACAGTTTATAGATGTGCTGTTATGACCAACATTTGCAAGCTGACTTCTTAGATTGCAAAGAACGACCCAATCCCAAATCCACCCCTAAAATCTCAACCCAAGGTCTAAGGGAATACGTAACTTATTAAATGTAAATCTGTGACAGACAGATTTATAAATATACAAAAAACGTTTGACATGAATTAGATTTAAGGTTAGGTACCACAGTACTGGAGGTAAGGTTAGATTTTGTTTTTGCCTCTGCATAGATTCAAACTTGCAACAATTGTAGTGAAGGTCAGGTGTGTTTCCACTCATCCAACATCACTGACCAAACTGTCCTTGTAAACTGCCACACTATTTAAACCTACATGCCACTACACCTAACGGTCAATCTGTACAGTAACGCATCTTATGAATTAATCTGTCAACGATTTATGCATACTGTCTCACATATTCCCCTGAAACCCAGAATCCTGTGCATCTGAGAGGATTTAACAGGTGTAAGCAATCTGGAAATAGCTCCCCCTTCCCCTCTAATAGGCTAGGTATAAGATTCACCATGTTACTTATACTAATAGAAAGCCTTAGTGGTCAGTTTGGGATTGGACTAAACTAAACTTGACTGAAGCTTATTTTTACGTAACAAATTATAACCCAATAGCTTTTATTCACTTTTAAAAATGTTCAATATAAAAATATTCTCTATTGCAACATTTCTTGAAACATACAAAATGTTTCGTAACTAAAATGTTATGTTTGGCTGAAAGGATATTCTACACTCTACGCATAGAGCAACTTGTGCTCTTTGGAATTAGAACCTGGGGAGTGATAAATCTAACATTGATTTGGTTCAAGTGTTTTTGATGTCAAAACCGTTCCTAAACTGGAACTATTTCCTACCACTACTAATACTAAAGTTAGCTACCTTGCTTAACAATTGACTATGGTCAGACTAGGTATTTATCTATATTCATATGGTTGTAATTGTCATTAATTTATTGCTTGCTTGTCATATTATTGCTTGCTTGTCATATTATTGTTGAAAAGGTCAGAGGTCAAACTCAGAAACCCGGGCAACAGTAATTATTTCAGATTTTTCACGTTTGTAATTCTGACCTGGAGTGTCAGTAACAGAAAAACATGCACTGCAGGACCAATTCAACATCTTAGGGGTGAGCGTTCATAGTTGGCCGGTAATAATCTTTTTTTTTGTGTACTTGAAAACTTTGTCCCAGTTGCTTTTTTAAACAGGCAATAGCCTATATTATATTTGTTAGTGATTTAATGTTGTTGGTTAACATTATAGGCCTGCTAAGTACTGCCAGAAGGCCAAAACCAGCCTAGGTCAAACCAACACAGAGGTCTAGTGACTCCTTGGTGTGGATCCGGTGCTTGCAAGCTAATTGTGGTCGTTAGCTGGTGAAGCACTCTTCTCCAAGCGTGTTGGTTCTGGCTGACTTCCTGGTTGAGCGAGCCGTGTGATAAGAAGCAGAACCGTGTAGCAGGACGTGCTTTGCGGGACGTGTCTCCCACTGGGGATGGGCTTCGATAAGGCAAGGCTACAGCAACGGACTGGATACACACGAATGGGGGGAGGGGGTGCAAGAAAGCAGTGAAAAACAGAAACATTTAAAATGGGGAGATATTGACTGCTTTTTGCCAGCTGTTTCCCTGTTCATTCAAAACTCCTTTACCTAGAAACTGAATAACGGTTCCCAAAGAGCAGGTTAGTGCAGGTTTTATTATTCCTAACTTTACTGGAAGGTTGCAATTCAGTGCGTCTCACAAGCCAAAAATATAACGGCGCGCTTGTTCCGTCATGACCATTAACACAGGCCCTCAGTATGGTCAATAGAAGGGGTTAACTCTGGGAGGGTTTTGGAACCAATTTCGCTGTGAAACTCATGGGCGGGCTATGCTGTCAATGGCTGCCAGTCCTGACATCAGTGGGAATTGCTGTCTAGAGATTTTATTGATATGGTTGCTTAAGACTTCCAGTTTGTTTTACACACATTTCAAAACACAACTGGGGAAAAAACACATTTGAAAAAGCAAGTGTCACTGCCTTAATGAGACGTAGAATCCCAGTAAATATTTCTCAACAACTTAAAGTGAGCAAAGTACGGTTTTTGCATAACTTTTCTTGATGTATTGACTAGTTTATCGTCATCATGTCCAGTGCCACTGGAAAGCGTCTTAAGTAGCCTACTGTAGCTGATAAAAAATAGTTAATTTCTCCTAATGTTGTACAATCTTTGAGTCTCCACTGGCCTTGGCTATTGTACAATCAAGACCAGGTCATTTTTGATATCTCTTTATTTTCTGAGTAGCCAGTTATCTCAGTCGTTTCTGTGAACAACAATATATTCTCCTAATGTTTTCTGTCATGTTCCTGAAACATGACAAGGCCAGGTGTTTTGTAAAAGCACTTTGTGAAAACTGCTAATGTAAAAAGGGCTTTATAAATAAATTTGATTGATTGATGGATTGAAACAGGATGACATTAAATACATTTACAAAAGCAAAGGAGCGCACAATACCTGGATCCTGCTGCCAAATGTGTGGAAACACTAAAATTCCTCTGCTCCAATTTAGGTTATTAGACACTGAAAATGTTATGGTTTCATAATAAAGTATACTGTTGTTCAGTATGGGCTGGAGGGGGATAGTTGGTCTTAAAATATGGTTTCTCAAGCTCTACTCATCTCTGGGTGAAATGGGAAGAAACAAGACATGTTTCTTTGGTTCCGGCTCTCCCATACAGCAAATGCTGTAAAACCAGCTGAAATCATTTGGGTATGTGTCAGTATTTGGATAGAGTTCATTCTCGATATGTCAGTTCAATTGGAAAATTACCTTATACATTTATGTCTTGGTAAAGTGAGCATCTTCTGTGATATGGATTTAATCAAGCTCTTACTATTGATGTGTAGTAAGCCCACTTGATCATAATGCCCAGAAGATCCAGGGTCTGTGTTTTTTTCCAGTTGGATGAATTGAAAAAATATATGTCTTAATATTATTTCAGTTTGTGTTATAGTTATAGTGTAATCTAAAAACTGAATCAACAGCCTCAAGAGGGCTTCCTATCAATTATAAAACTGTTGATACTTTTTCTCTTTGAGAACTTATAAGGGCATAATACACATGCCTCATAAAAAAAGAGTGGATACAGGAATTATGTGTTTTGAATATTACTATTTGATATTACAAAGTAATTTTTTTTCTATTGTTATTATCATTATTTTTGTGATGACCGCCTTAACCATTAATACATTTTTTATGTAATTTCACTGTCTTTCTCTCTACTTCTCTTTTTCTCGTTCTACCACACCCCCTCTTTCACTTACTCTTACTCTCTTCTCTCAAAAGAGCTTGCCACAGGCTATAGTTATGGAGGCATAGAGAGAGAGAGAGAGAGAGAGAGAGAGAGAGAGAAAGAAATGCTTCCCCCTGCTCTCCCTCTCAGACCGGCATCCAACACTGCCCAAATTAAAGCACTTTTACAATCAGGCAGGTTGAAGGACGGCCCCGGGCCTCTCAGGTTCCTGGTGCAGGGGGTCTTAGCAGAGGATCAACTTTCCTACATGTGCTCTGAAAGAAGGATGTTTCTTTGTTCTGTTTGCTCCATGCTCTCTCTCTCTCTCTCTCGCTCTCTCTATCTCTCTCTGTGTGTGTGTGTGTGTTTGTCTGATAAATTTCAGTTCAACAGCTTTTCTTATTTAATGCATCTGGATGATGATTATTGAACAGCATTTTGTGAAATTAGAGGTGATTTTCATGTTTAAAGGTAAAGACAGTGAGAACACTTTTGAGCTGTGCTGAGGAATAACATTTAAACCCTCATTGCGGTGTAGTGGACGTGCGTTTATATTTCGGAAAAGTGCTTGTGTCAGGTTAGATTTTTGTTGTTTCACTCAGATAAGCGACTATCCACTATTCCTTCTGAAGATATATTTTTGAGCACTGCAGCTGTACATGTGAACCAGTGACTCAGACATGCGGACCTACCTAGGGCCCACTATCTGATATTCTCAAAAGGTTTGACAAAATTGTTTTGAATGTATGATGTGTGTGTGTGTGTGTGTGTGTGTGTGTGTGTGTGTGCGTGTGTGTGTGCGAGTGAGTTTGACTATCTGAGTTACAATATCCTATCATAGTCTTCTCATCATAAGGCTCAGTGTAACCTGTGTTCTTTCCCCCTCCTCCCCATTGTCAGTCCTCCCCTTTTTCCACCCTTGAGGGAGAAAAAGCACCAAGCATCTTGTATACATCAAACATGCATCATAAGGCAACATGTTTCTTCCTGGAGACAGAACACATTTATTTTCTGTCTCATTCTATTTCCGCCTTTTTCTTTTATCGATCTCTCCATGTCTCTTTGTCTCTAACCCTCCGCCGTCAATCCTATCAGCCTTTATCTTTTTTTCAAATTGTTTCTCTTCTTCTCTGTCTCTCTATTTCTTTGTTTTCCCTTTGTCCATATCAGTCCGTCCATCCGTCCGTCCCCGTTCTTCGTTCGCAACTAAGGAGTGATGAAATCTGGGGTCCCCGTGGCAACAGGCACTGAGTGTGTGTTTATGTGTGTGTGTGTGTGTGTGTGTGTGTGTGTGTGTGAGGCAAGGCAAGGCACTGAGACCAAAGGTCTTATCCAAACTAATGTCCATTGATAGAAAAATCAATGCTGCATTGATCCAAGGAGAGAGAGACGGATAAAGAGAGGAAGAGAGAGGGGAAGATAGAGTGTGAGAGGATTAGATGAGTTTTGGAAGGAGGAACACAGGGAGAGCCAAAAGACAGAGAGAACTGGAGAGGAAGGGAAAGATTAGGCAGGTGGGAGGGATGGGAAGAGAACGGGGGATGAGAGCATGAGTTGGAGGTGAAGAGGAAGACATTCAGATGACTAGGCCTCTGTGTATCTCAGTAAACAGTCTGTGGACAACTCGCCCTGTATCTCCCTTTATCACCGTGCGCTCTGCCCTCTTGGACTGGAGCAGTTGAACAGTCTCCACAAGGAACCTGAGAAGACAAAAAAGTGGGGAGGAAAAAAAGAAAAGAGGGAAAATCAATGTTTCCGAGACAGACAGACAGAAACACACACACACACACACACACACACACACACACACACACACACACAGACAGCAGCTAATGGGGCTCTGAAGTGGAGGAGGACATTTTTCCCCTGATTACCCTGTGGTTCCTGAGAATCCACAGATCTAGAATGACAAGAATGGAGATGAATTGTTCGAGCGCTGTTTGTTCTATGAATTCAGTTCCACAAATTAAAATTCTACGGTTAAAATGCAGCTTTATTGAAGGATCACCGATTGGTCACAGCACAGTGCTGTTTACTGCATTGTATTGAGGACATTGGACAACCCAAACAGTTGAGTGTTACCCAACCCAGTCAAGTCCTTGGTCTCAGAGAGAACATCAAGGAGTTACAGTATCTTCACTGGACAACATTATTAATTCATGATTATTGCAGGCAAATATGTCTGACCTGACACAGCAGGGAAATTCTTATTTATTCCAAGGCTTACGTTCAGTCAGTATAGCCCCTTAATGTGAAACTCAAATGAGGAGATAATTATGAAGAAAACATATTAAAATGTGTCTGTGTGTTCTTCCACGTCCATTCAGGCTCAGCCAGCCTCATTGTTGTGTTTCTCACTAGGGCCAGACGCCATGGCAACACATTCGCTGTCATGTATGCTGCCTATGAACTTTAATTTGCCTAGCTATGTCATGTGTCCGGCAATGTTATGTCATTTGTTTGACAGTGTTTTGTTAACATCTGGGTTAAACACACCCAGTCTTTTGGTGTGAATATGCGTGGAGAAAGTGACATGAGAATATCCAGAAGTTTGAACTTACTTGATACAGTGAAACATAGTTTGTCTATTTTGTCATTGTTAAATATACAAATCTCTATCTCTCTCTTTGTCTCATTCTCGTTCTCGATCTCTCGATCTCTCGCTCTATCTCTCTGAGGTGACGGTGGGAACCATGGTAACGGCACACTCTGTTTACGCGACATCTCACTTCATCACAAGCTGTTGATGGGTTTGATTTGCATGTTGGCTCTCTTGGTTCCCCACAGAAACATGCACACACTCCGACACACAAACAAGAGTACATGCTCACACACACACGTGCAGACGTTTAGATCTAGCTTTTCTTAAATTAAAAAAAAAAGTAATTAGTTGAGCTAACTAATTTTTTTCAGGCAACTCGTTACCACATATCAGTTGTGTAATTCAACTCAAAAGTATTTCAGTGCCAATTATGAAGTGAGATTACCCTGATGAATTACATATTTTTTTGAAGTTATAATACTTAACTCTTTTTTGTAGTAGCTACTAATATTCCATGTAATGAACATAGAACTATAGGATCCAGTCTACTTAAATAAACAGCACACTTTAGTAATTTATTTTGTTTATGTATTTCATAATCTGTTACTACTACCCACCATGTCATGTGTTACCTGACTGTCAAGTTCCTCTAGATGTAGAAGAAGAGCTGTTGCACAAGAGAACATTGTATTTAACTGTACTATGCCAGTCTTTTTCAGCGGAAAAGTGGCTTGTCTTATAGTACAACGACAATTTGTCAAATGGTTTTAATATCCATTCTTTTAGACCTATTAATACCTATTGCAATACAAACCGCTTCAAACTACTTTACAAATGCTTTTGTCTCTAAAAAAAAATGCATTAAGCATTGTGTAGAAATATCAAAAAGTTAAAAAAAAATTACCCATAATGCTTTTGGAAATTAGTATAGATTAATAATATACAGATAAAATAAGTGTATTTTAAGAATCACTTATTTAATAAATGTTAGATATATCTAAACCTATTAAATAAACATGTTTTGAAAAAATACCAATTTTATGTTTGCACAACCCAAATAAATAAATGAAAATGCACTTAACCTAGTATGTGTTAACTGTACTCTAAAACATTAAGTTATATGAAATATTACTGACATAAGATAGTAGCACTTTTGCTCTACTGACATTTGTAGGTGTTTGAGTAGTCACTACTCAATTACTTTAATAAGTTAGACAGTTTTTGTTTTCACAGTGAAGACACTTAGTCCAGACTTAGTAAAAACTAACAATTTGAAACAATCTAAAACTGAAACACATGCCACTGAAGTTTGTTGTCAAACCTCTAAAATGTCCAAAGTGGAATTTTAGTACATTGATGCTTTTCATTAAAAATGTTATAGCAATCAGATTTATTTTTCATTTAACAAACTTAAACCACTTCAACAATTGGATTATAAAAGTTATTTTTCCAAACCTAGATAATTAAATTGGTGAAGAGGGAGGAAGGGAATAGAGAGGAGAAAGAGGGAAGGAAGAAAGACGTGGGGGGTGATGAGGTGAGTTAGGGTTGCGGAGGAGCCAGTCTGACCCCCTGCTGGGCCGGTCAGAATGAGGGAAGAATAGATTCCATACCAGGAAATCTATTAGAGCTCCGGAACGCCGCAGAACGCCATGGAACGCCACAGAATACAGGCGTCTGCTATGTTTTTAAAAATCCCTCATTAACTGTAATTTAGGAATTGTCAGTAGCATGGTTAGAATGACAAGCAGAATATCACAGAGACTGAACAACCGGGAGCATTATCAAGTATAAGATGGAGGAAGAAAGAAGGAGCCCTAATCTAAAGCAAAATGACCCTAGAGGAGAGCCTACTCAGCCAGCTGGTCTCCGGGCTCTGTTCACAAACACAGGCAGCCCCAACAGAGCTCCCTGATAGCAACTCAGTTAGACCAACCAAATCATTAAAAAAACGAAAGAGAACTATTTGGTACATTAGAAAGAATCAGCCATGGTACAGGACTAATTGAAATGCTAAATTGCCCTAAGACTAGAGTACAGTGATTATACAGTGACAGAATACGTGACTTCTGTGACAGACCCAAAATTAAGAAAAAAACACTGACTATGCACAGACTCAGAGAGCCTGGCCTTGATATTAAAAGAGGCTGCCATAGGAAGTCTCAAGAGAAGACAGTTTATGCCCAGTCTGTCCGCAAAATTACATGTAAGCGGAGCTGCACTTCCTTACCTCCAGCCAAATTAATGCCCACACTGGATACACGTCTATCCTATAGATTACGTGGACCCACAAAGAATTTGAAACAAAATAAAACACTGTTATGCGCAGAAATCTGTGAGATAATATATGGGCTGGAGGGAGGGCAAGCTGACTGTAAATCTCTGCAGAGGGTCGTCTTCCACCTGGGATGAGTCCCGAGGGAGCGACACGCAGCATGTTAGCTGTATGATAGCTATATAGCTAACCCTCCAGTCTCTCTCTCCCCACCCCTCTGTGTCAAACTCTGTACTCTCTGTCCCTAAATAAGGGACAGCCAGGAGTGAGAGAAGTGTTGAACAAGAGCAAAGGAGATGGATTATGGAGGGGGGGGGTCAGAAAAAGGAAAAACGGGCAAGAAAGAAAGAGAGTGGGAGGGGCCTCAGAGAGGGGGGAGGAAGGGAGGTTAATTTGCACATATTAGAGAGGGCAGGATTTTTCATTAAAAAGAGATTGAAGTTGATATATGCCTGTGTGCTCCTGACACACTGTACGCTCTGATTGGGTTAAGTCCTTCACAGAACAAAGGACCCCCCCGCCACCGGCCGCCCACCCACACAGACAAACACACACACACACTCTCTCTCTAATGGCCACCGCTAAAGACAGCTATCACTCCAGCCGCTCAAAGCCTATGAAGCTTTTACAAAGCCTCTATGAAGCCTTATAACTGTGAATACAAGCATGGCTATTAAACTCTTTCGTCTCTATGGATCTCTTTTTTTTTTTGGTCGCTGGCATTCCATGCCTCGGCTCCATGCTTAACCAGCTGTTGGATGTCTGTGTGTGTGTGTGAGACTGACTTCTGAGGGAATGAACCTGTAGGGCTGACATGTCAAACATGACTGTTTATGATGAGGCCATGAAGGAACAAAATGATGTTGCCCTAAACAATTGATCCAAGGTCAGTTTGAATTGTTCTCCTCTAATGGTTGAGGTTAGGATTTGGAGAGGGTAAGCTGATCCTAGATCTTTGCCAGAGGGCCAGTCTACCTACACCTAATAAGAAACAACGATAATCAAACTTCTCTTCTTTTCCTTATGTAGACCACTTTCATTATCTGCCCTTTCCGTCCCTCTTTTATCTCACTGGTCTCCTTTTTGGCACATCTGTCAATCCGTGCTTGAGGAATGAATACAACCTTTGACCTTACTCCGCATGGCCTCTGAGACGTGTCACACACACACACACACACACACACACACACACACACACACACACACACACACACACACACACACACACACACGCACACATGCACACACACACACAGACGCACACGCACGCACACACGCGCACGCGTGCACACACACAGTAATATTGATTGGTCATGTGTCTAGGCCCGGTCAGATAACGGAAAGCTAAATTAGATGTTTGTTCTGAGAGAAGAGATTAAATCACAATAAGAAAGCAGTTCTGTCCTTCAATGGCCGCCAGAAAGACAGAGAGACAGAACTCTGATTCACGTGAAACTTTATAAATAAGCATTTCTTTCGCTCGGTTCCAACTCTCTCCATTCCTGTCCATCTCCTCTTTCATTGATTTTCAATTTAAGGGCTTTACTGGCATGGAAAATATTTGTTCACATTGCCAAAGCTGGTGAAAAATAAAACATCACAAAAGTGAGAAAAAAACAGTGCACACAAAGCATTAAAAATGATAAAGGCATTTCAAATGTTAGATTATTTGCTATGTACAATGTTGCAACAATGTGAAAATACCAACAAAGGGAAAATAACTTTGATAAATATTGGTCTTTTTTTTAATAATGTTACAAGGTTGCCATTTTCTAATGGCAATGGGTCACCAATCTTGCTGCTGTGATTGCATATCACCCCTAAAAGATATAGGAAGTCAACAATGTTTGATTTGATTTTAAATTATTTGTGTGTCTGTATGATCACAGGGTAATACATGTCTCTAATTTAGTCATTCATTTCGCACGAGGTTAAGAAGTGCAGCTCAGCTTCCACCTTCATTTTTGGCAGTATGCGCATATGTGTATCTCCCTCTATGTTCCTCGCCTCCCTCTCATTAGTAGGCTATTTTCACTGAAGTGGCATTTTGTTTTAAAAGGTATGCAATCACATCCCCATAACAGCGCCCCCCCAGTAGCCCCTCTTCCTACTCCTATTGTGTGGCTAGTGAAAGGCCACTCTCCCCCCTCTCTCTCTTTTCCTGTCAGCTATGCTCTTACATAATATGACGAATAATACATCTCCTGGTTCTATGTCCTGGGCCTGGTTCTCTGTCCTCTGTTCCCTCCAGACTCAGGGAACGAGGCTGTGTGTGTGTCCTGCCTGGACGGACGAATGGACGGACACACACACACACACACACGGTCATACTATCAAACATTTATGATGTTATAACACACTATCCAGCTCTAATTGAATCAGTCCAACTGGACAGTGGATCTACTCCTCAGTGTTCTGTGTTTAGATTCTCTTCTTAAACTCCTAACTCCACTTCTGGATAGTGTCTACCACCTCTGAGAGATCCACCAGTCTCAGTCCACTTGAAGTGTATTCGTGCTTGTGTGTGTGGTCTCAAGGGCTTGTAGATTATGTTGACAAAAGGTGCACCTGGTGCCCTCAGATTGAGCCCGCCCCTTCTCTCCTGCCCCCTCGTCCCCAATTAATCCCCTTGTTGTTATGGGAATATTTAAAGATTAGGCACAAGCCAAATGGTACGACTTTACCGTTAATGTCCATTGAGAGGCTTTGAGGAGGCTATATTAGTAAAAAGATATACAGGAAGGCCACAGTTGAGGTACAGGTAGTCTTCTAGTAAACCTGACCTAAACACAAGGTTACCTTTCGGACACAAACAAACATAAACAATGTCCTACAGATACCTTTATGGTTTTTCCCACTCTCTTCTTCTTTCTGTCCTTCTCTATCTCTCTCTCTCTCTCTTGCTGTCTCTCTCTTTGTTTCTATCTGTCTCTCTTATCCGTATGTGTCCTTGGAGGGAGAATATGATTAAGATGTGTTTTTCTACCATAACATTGGTCTTCTGTATGCTAATACTGTAGGAACCGCTGACTCATCAAGGACAAAGATAATACCGGAACACAGAAAGGGGAACCTTAAAAGACAAAAATGTTCAAAAACACAAAAAGTTAAGAGAAAGAAGAACTGTGTTTAAAGATACACCAGCACATCTCTCTTGGGCCCAGGCTGTACTGATCCTCCCCCAACAACATTCCACTCAACAGCACCCTGTGTTGTTCTCTCAGTGTGTGTGTGTGTGTGTGTGTGTGTGCGTGCGTGCGTGTGCGTGTGTGTGTGTGTGCGTTGGGGTCACCGGACCTCATGTAGCGCTACCCTTCCCCATCCTTGAGGTTGAATGGAGCCTGGTGATAGGTGGAGGCAAGGGGGGAAGGGTCAGAGAGGAGAGAGGGGGGCGGGTAAAGGCCGGGCACACACTCATTTACAGACGGCTTGTTTACATTACGAGAAAGAGAATAAAACGCTAGATAGAATTATCTTGGTTTGCATAATCATTTCCATAGCGTTTGAATTTACCCCGGCATGTTCCGCAGGATTGCGGCCGTCAATCGCAGGAAAATCGTGCGAAATGCATGCCGCCCTGCTCTGAAATTTGATACAGTTCTGACAGAATTGTCTTAACAATTACAAAACTCCAGGAGTGCTTCATCAAAAATGTGACACCCGCTACCTCGGAAGGTGGCATCTCGAGCTAATGATATCTGCAAATTTACACAACAAAATAATCTAGCATCTCAAGTCTTCTATGATAAGTCTCGGAATATGTAGCGTAATGTAATGTATTTGCCCTACGAGAATTGCTTACTGTATGTGCACAAGATATATTCGCATATCCACTCTTTCTTTGAATTGCATTTTTCCTCTCTCTCCCTTATGCCTGAAGTTAACTTTAACCCTAACTGGTAATGATTATAACTGAATGGAATCCCAATTCACACTTTGCCCAATTGCATGTTTTTACCTAAACCTAAGCCCCTGAGTTAAAAATCACATTTTCCATGATGGGGACTGGACAAAAAACCCTTCTGGGGACCGACTTTTCTCTATCTTTGTGGGGACATCTGGTTCCCACAAGTACACTTAAATGTGAACTAAAACACACACACACACGCACGCACGCACGCACGCACGCACGCACGCACGCACGCACGCACGCACGCAC
>JACXGI010005741.1:0-21195 GCA_016801175.1 Esox masquinongy
CTGACATGTAGACGAATCTGACATGTAGACGAATCTGACATGTAGATGTATCTGACATGTAGATCAGTGCTAACCTACTGCCTGGCAGTGAGAAAGGAACGACAGCCGTGTATGCATTGAACTAAAACCATTTCGATAGGGGGGTTAGAGGGGTGCGTGAGCAGGCGTCAGGGTACAACAGTAATGAAACAGTAAGGGGCAGGGTCTGAGGGACGACAGGGAGTGGAGGGGGAATGGGAGTGGAGAAACAGAGAGCTTTCAGAGAGGCTGACAGAGATGGATTCTGTAGAGATGAAGGAGAGAGAAGCAGGTTGTAGAGATGGAGAGAGGGGGCGGTGGTACAGAGAGGAGACGGATGGAGACTGTTATTGAAAGGACAAAAAGAAATGGAGGGGGGAGGGAGGGGGAGGGGCTCGGTGCGCCTGCAAAGACTCCGGTTCTTGCAGAAAGGACAGCTGGCGCATGCTCAAACAGGGGGAAACACCCCTAGTCTGCTGCAGCCGCATGATACAGCAGAATCCAGCCGACAGAAGACATGAAGGAACTCCACTCCATGTTCTGATTCTAGAACTCCTCTCTGTGTTCTCATTCTAGAACTCCTCTCTGTGTTCTGATTCTAGAACTCCTCTCTGTGTTCTGATTTTAGAACTCATCTCCGTGTTCTAATTCTAGAACTCCTCTCATCCCCTGGCAGGGATTACCAGACAGGGAATAAAGACAGGATATCATCACCATGCTTAGGTGTTCATTTGATATGTATGGCAGTGTTCCAAACATATTGCTGTATGTCGGCAGAGGGACAAGAGAGAATAATGAGAGTTTTTTTTATCAGCTTAAAAATACAATTGCCTCCCTAGTTCAACAGAAGATGGAGAACAAGCTATAAAGGAAAACAACTGGAGTTTTGGTGCAGGTACAGCAAACGAGCGCATAAATAATATTGCCAAACGGGTACAATGCATGGTCAGTTTTTCACCCATCACTGCATTCTCCTGAATCCCAAACGGTCAGATGAACACAGGTATTAAACAGATATTTCTCCTCGGGCTAGTTTGGATGTCAGTTTCATCCAAACTAGCCCGGATGCTTACCTCTCAGGTAAGGCTTTAGACGCAGTATTACATTTTCCATTTAAACTGGCTTGTCCGATGTAGGAAAAGGATTTCAGGGGCTGTTGCTGAGGTTCGCTGCTGTCATCTCCAACAACAGTCTGTCGCCTAGAGCCCTACAGCCACCGCACTGACAGAAATCAGACACCCGTGTCGTCACCATGCACAACTCTCCCCTGCTGAGCACTGAGCCCTGACCAATGGCTCGCCCTCCATCACAGCTCATCCGATTGGATGAACAACCATCTGTTTCTGACCTGGTAACCTGGGGTTCTACCCGGGACAAGACAGAGAAGGCGGTGAGAGATCACCGACCCATTCTGAACTCCCCATTATAGGACATACGGATGTCTGCCTGAGACGGACTGGGTGGTGGAGGGGTCTGGGGTGGGCACTCGGGTGATAATGTCTGCCTGAGACGGACTGGGTGGTGGAGGGGTCTGGGGTGGGCACTCGGGTGATAATGTCTGCCTGAGACGGACTGGGTGGTGGAGGGGTCTGGGGTGGGCACTCGGGTGATAATGTCTGCCTGAGACGGACTGGGTGGTGGATGGGTCTGGGGTGGGCACTCGGGTGATAATGTCTGCCTGAGACGGACTGGAACGGCCATCCATACCAGAACGGCGTCGATAGGGAGAGTCCTTTCCATTTGGTCAACGTGGCCTCTTCTCCGAGTGCCAACAGAGCAGAAGGGGCCGACTGAGAGAAGACCTGTTGTGTAACCAGCACAGGTCAGAGGTCATCTAGACCACAGGACACAGTCAGACAGGATGTTTCAAAGGAAAAAGCAGAGGACAGATGTCTAGTCTGAGGCCCGGAGGCATTCCTGACCGTCCACGCAGATCTGCATAATGTGTCTGTCGCAAAGTGGACCCCAGACGGACTGGGTGGTGGAGGGGCCTGGGGTGGGCACTCGGGTGATAATGTCTGCCTGAGACAGACTGGGTGGTGGAGGGGTCTGGGGTGGGCACTCGGGTGATAATGTCTGCCTGAGACGGACTGGGTGGTGGAGGGGTCTGGGGTTGGCACTCGGGTGATAATGTCTGCCTGAGACGGACTGGGTGGTGGAAGGGTCTGGGGTTGGCACTCCATCTATAGTGCACTACTTCTGACCGGGCATCTATGGGCAGTGATCAAACCAAGTGCAGTGTGTAGGGAATGGGGTACCAATTCAAGATAATGACAAGGCAGTTTTGATAAAATCTGCTGGGTTAGGAGGAGAGTGTTAGGAGGAGAGTGGGCGGAGCATTGTGAGGGAGGGACAGACAATCTTAAAATGGATCATTCGGAAATGTGTTTCTTTGGTGGTGAACAGGGGTCCCCTGCTGTCACATATCCCAGACAGGCAACAGAAAGACACGCCCTTCAAACTCTCCGGAGTCCACCACTAACGTTGTCATTGGTTGGGCCTGGAAACCCCCGGCAACCGCAGTGACATGCTGATAGCAACTTCAGTGAGGGCGAATACCTCTCAGAAGGTGTGTCGTCATGTGACTCAACCCCTGGAACATAGTGCAGAGGTTTAGGCCGACCAGTAGAGTGAAAAGCAGACCAGTAGAAAATAAAACATAAAGAGGAGTTCTCACATTACCACACAGGGTTACACAATTAAGCTCACGGATGCCTTGCAGTAATTGCTCCCCAAACGAAACCGTAGCCTAATCTTTTCTGTAATTACAAGATTTCTGGTTCTTGGACCAAAATCCCCTGACGTTGGCTGCATTTTCAGAAGCCTGTTAGGAAATGGAAAAGCTGCTTGATCGTGGCAAGGCGGGCCTTATCCTGATGGGGGAGTCAGTTTGGAGACAAATAAACCCGGGACCCTAGACCAAGCTGTGCAATACTGGACAACACGGTTCTAGTTTGTACTTGCATTGGGTGTCATTTCATCCAGCTCTGCCCACTGGGCCAACTGAAGTTTAACGGTCACTGGTAACGGAGGTCTTCAAAAGAACCCCAATGCTCAATTTTGCAGGAAGGATCGACACTCCATGATGTTCAGAAGATGTCGTCTAGAATAACGGTCTGGTTGCAGTTTTGCCGAAACTTCTCAGATGTGATTCAGGGTCGGCATTGTCCGTGTTGAACCTCGGCCCTGGTCAACGAAGTGTTAATAACATCATTCATAATGTTCGTCCTCATACTGGCTTCTCTAGACTTTTGGTCTACAGAGACACGGACAGAAAACCTCTGCCAGCCTTCAGGGTGAATTTATGCCCCGGCACCATAACTGCTTCCACTGAAGCTTGAAAATACTCCATGAACACGCCACCCAACACGCCACCCAACACGCCACCCAACACTGTAGCCACAGTCTTATTTTTCCCGCTCTACCACTAGGCTCTGGGGTCACACGGTCACCACTAGGCTCTGGCTCAGGGGTCAGACGGTCACCATGAGACTCTGGGGTCACATGGTCACCACTAGGCTCTTGGTCAGAGGTCACAGCATGTGATGGGAAAATACGTTGCTGTCGTTCATGGCTGTCACTGATGTTTCCCAGAGCACAAACTTACTGCTCCACCATTTTCAAATACAAAATGAAACACACTCCTTCTTCATCACCCGAACATCCGTAACTGGTCTGGGGATCGGTCAGTGACGAAAAGGACGCTGTGAAGTCAAACTTGACAAGACATTTCCTACATTAACAGATGGCTCCAGCGGGTCATTCACATTCTCAGACTCAAAGCGACAAGTCTATTTCAAGACAGTCACTAGTCACCAGCACCCCATCACCCAAATACAACAGAACACATTTAGCCGAGACGTCACCCATGACACACTTTAAAACACCCTGGCTGAAACAGAAACATACCGCTCCACAGAGGACAAAGTGACTGCAACTGAGTCCTTATGAATTCAGTGCAATTATGTAACTAGAGTCAGTTTTGATCACTCTGCCTCTCCTTCTCAGACTATTAGCCAATGACTGCTGGTTTAACTAATCAGCCAGTCTACTCCCGACAGACCCATCAATACATCAAGCTGCAGCCCGTCCATTACGTAATTACTGTCTCTGACATTGTGTGTGTGTGTGTGTGTGTGTCAAATGTGAACACGCCCTTATTTCACACCTGAAACGCCTTGGGTATCGGTGCGGTCTTGTGGTTCCGGTAGCTGGGAGTCTCTGCCCAGCTTACTGGATGACAGTGGGTGGCCTCCAGACTGCAGGACTGAAACCAATTCAAAGCCACTAACGATGTACCGTCCTGGGTCAGAGGTCACTGGCAGTATGGAGGAGACGGCGGTTCCTGCACCTTTAAGTGTCTTTAAATGTAACCACAAACTTTAAATTGATTTATTTTCCACTGTGACAGGATTAGTGGATTCAATGTGTGTGTGTGTGTGTGTGTGTGTTCATGAGTTCTACCCGGCCCACTCTGCCGACGGTTGGCAGCCATGGTGGATCTGGCCTAGTTTCTACATCTATTAGGGGGGATGGGATGAGGCACAAATTTACCACTTCATCACGCTCTCCCTCTCATTCTGTCTCTAACTCTCTGTCTTTCTCTCCCTGTTACTTCTGGCCCATGCTGTCTCTCTCGCTCTGTCTGTCTCCCTTTTATCTCTCTCTCTCCGGTCCCTCCTCTCTCCATCAGCGTGTGTGTGGACCTCGACACGGGTCTCCTAGTGTAGCCGTGCCAGGAGAAGCAGGGAAAACACTGGGTGTCTGTGGGCACCACTCATCAGCCCGGCGCTCTGATCTCAGTAGAGCGTGATGAAAAAGAAAGGGCGAGGGTGGGGAGAAACAAAGGGACAGAGTGAGAGAGTGACAGAACAAGAGAAAGGAAGTGAAAGAGATGAGAGAGTGAGAAAGCCGGTGCCTCCTCTGGGATCCTCAGTATCCGCTAGAAAAAGAAATCCAACAAGCTCTCTGTGGGCCAGCGCTTAAGATCTAACAGCACTCATGATGGCGCAGCGCTAGGCTACACCAGTCATCTAACAAGGCATGAGAGCCAGCCGGTCACCATGTTCAAAACCACCCGATAAACTCAGACCGTGCTGCTTCCCAGAATCTTGCGGTTGGGCCCGGTTCCAAACCGGTACCCGGGGGTGTGTACGCTCGACGTTCTCACCAGAACATGCTAAGGGGTGCTCTGTCAGGGGTTTGTCTGTCCAGTAGAGGACCTGTAGGTCTTCTTCAGCATTCTTCAAGAGGTTGGACAGGTTAGTTCCACCACAAGGAAAGTTCCAAGCAACCACAGCTCTTATTCACATTAGCGGTTTCAATAATTTAGCAGACACTCTTATCCACAGAGGCTTGCTGGAGCAATTAGGATTTAGTGTCTTGGTCAAGTGAACATCAGCAAAATTTCACCAGGTCCACTCTCAAACCGGCAATCTTTTAGTGACTGGCTAAACACTGTAACCGGTAGGCTACAGGCCGGTATCTGGGTAGATATGCCAGGCTAGTGGAGAGCCAAGACAGAACACAACATGGGCACGGTCTCCCAATGTCTCACTCTCACTGTCTCACGCTGTATCTCTCAATGTCTCACTCTCACTGTCTCACACTGTATCTCTCAATGTCTCACTCTCACTGTCTCACACTGTATCTCTCAATGTCTCACTCTCACTGTCTCACACTGTATCTCTCAATGTCTCACTCTCACTGTCTAACACTGTATCTCTCAATGTCTCACTCTCACTGTCTCATACTGTATCTCTCAATGTCTCACTCTCACTGTCTTGCGCTGTATCTCCCAATATCTCACACTTACTGTCTCACGCTGTATCTCCAAATGTCTCACGCTTACTGTCTCACGCTGTATCTCCAAATGTCTCACTCTTACTGTCTCACACTGTATCTTTCAATGTCTCACTCTAATTGTCTCACAGTGTATCTCTCAATGTCTCACTCTTACTGTCTCACACTGTATCACTCAATTTCTCACTCTTACTGTCTCATGCTCTATCTCCCAATTTAATTGAATAGGTGTTTCATCTATCTGTTTCTCTCTCCATCTCTCTCTCTGTCTCTCTCTCCCCTTTCCTCTCTCTACCCTGCTATCCATTTCTCTCTCCGTCTCTCTCTGTTTCTCTCTCCCCCCTCCTCCCTCTATTCTGCCATCCATCTCTCTCTCTACTCTCTCTCTGTTTCTCTCTCCCCTCCCTCCTCTCTACCCTCCCCTCTCTGTCTCCCTCTCTCCCCTCCCCTCTGTCCCTCTCTCTGTCTCTTTGCTGTGCTGTGGTTCAGCGACCTTGCTGTCTTCATCACCCTTACAGTCCAGTATACTACAGAAGGGTGCAGAATGTGTCCTTGAGAACCAGGACAGGATGCATGAGGCAAGGTGGCCTAGTGTTCAGGCCATCTGACTGGTGTCCCAAATGTCCCACGCTACTAATCCACCTACCACCAAGGTGGAAGACATCTCATTCTGAAAGTTACTCCCTAATTGCTCCCCCCCCAATAACATTCGCCCCAGGTCATTGCTGTAAAAAAGAATTGGTTTCATTAGCAACGTGTCTGGTTAAATAACCGTACAACGTAAAGGTGGCTGCATGTGGTACGGGGGAATTTTGGGTGGAGTTTAATATTCATCTTATGGTAGTCATCGTGTATGTCAGTAGTACAGTGAGTTTTGATGTTACACCCTAAACACAGGCTGAAAAGTATCTAGGCAACTTGCCAGGAGTATCCAACAACTGTGTAGGCTGAATAAATGCAGACCTGCTCTTTTAGAGATTTTTGTTTTTTTTACAGCACAAAATAAATACAGCAGGATTTATATGCTAAGAAGTCAGAGGTTAATGATGCATGGATTTATTTGTGAGAGTCAAAGAAGGTCTGGCATTTACCTACGTCCTCGACTGCAGATGTGCCTGAGGAAGAACATCAGCGCGGTGTGATGCTAATCCATAACATCTTATGACAAAGCTCTGGAGAGGAGACGGCGAGGATGCAACATATCTTAGCCACTGGCTCCATTAATCCGACACTCAAAGCAAATCAACAGAGATTATGACCTGTCAATCACGTCCTACTCAACATGGGTCTCGTTTCCATCCGGTGCCCCCGCGAGGGAAATACTAGCCCGGCCAGTTGTTACAGGTGGCTGCAATGCCATCACTGTACGTTATCAGGTCCAGTCCTGTTCACCTGACTGGCTGCTGAGTGTTTAACCTGCTGGCGCGGACTGATGATATCATAGAGGCATCATTTGAGGTAGCCAGCAGGACAGGGGAACAGGCCTATGCGTCTGATGGGGTTCCATATTCCCAGTGACGTTCACCCAGGGCTTTAGGTCAAACACAGTGTCCTAGTTAGAGAATAGCTTGCTGTTTTGGCACCTAGAAAGAGAAAAGAGTCCCATCTACTGTAGGACCCTGCAGCATGCTCCGGGCCTCCGCACTCAGCAAGGGCCCCTGAGCCAATGCTGATTCTGTCCTTAAGTACCCTGCAGGGGTGCATTTGGCTAAATGCTGGACTAATGCCAATCAGGGTTGGCTAAGTACTCCTCTTTGCCATCCAATCAGAGTTGTGCATTCTGTTTAGGTGAATGACATTGTAGCTTAGGGTTCAAAATAATTTGACAGTTTAGAATATGAAGTAAGTCTGTGGCCTAATGGTTCTAGCAGGCTGGGCCGGCGCTTCTGGTACATACATGCTTCAGTGGTGTGGGTTCGAATCTGACCCACCGCTTTTGGCAAAGCCTCTATCATTCACCACACATGTCCCTTGGTAACAAGGGTTTAACCCCGGGCTTGGCTACAGTCCCTGTCTCTGGTTCTGGATATAGCTCCTGCCTCTCGTCCTGTTCAGGGAGGTCAAACTGGATGAGTGCAAATGTAAACTCCCTGCCGAGGGCACAGAATTTCATCGCTGTGAATTAGGCCTCCAAAAGAATAATGGAATGTCGTGTGATGGGGGTCAGCCATCTTTTATTGCAGACCAACAGATCTAGGCCTATCTACCTGCATCAAATGAGGGAGCCTCTGAGATGCTGAATCCAGCACAGTATTTTAAAAGGCATGTGTAGATTTTTCTTTTGCAGGCTACCTTGGAGGGACAAGAAAAATACCCTTCCATGTCACTCTTGGCACACATGCCTTACGTTGCTGACCCCACATTAAACCAATATAATCATAAAATGTTGTATGAGGTCAAACCAATAAGATCATATCATGTATGATTATCTGATTCACATTCAACATACACTTCCGTAGCATCTAGTCTGCAAACCAGCCTGAGCGCTCATCCACTTAGGCTTTTGACATGTTTTACAGAGCTCACTGAGCTGGCAGGCAGTCTAATTAATTATGCACAGGAAGTGTTGTTAGAATGGAGGGCAGCTAGAAATCGTAACCATGACTACAATAATGCTTAAAAATACGCTATCTTCCTTATTTAGTTGAGTTACGTTTTTTAATTATGTTACTTTGTTTACAAAAACTGGAAGTTCATCCCATTTTTACATGTGGCCTTATTTACACTCTTTCTACGATTTTAGTTCACCCCGAATTTTAGTTCATAAGTTACACTAAGTTATAGGGGAAATGAGTTGTCACATTTTGCCTGCTTGTCACTTACCATTTATTACAATGTGTCTTAAGTATGTTATAAATGATATTCTATCTCATGCTGGATTAATACAAATACTGGATGTGCCAACAAAAAGACACTGTCACATAAATTCATATTTTCTTATTTTTTGGTTTGGAGTGTTTTAATTACATTTGTATGCTTACTAGACACATGTTCATTATGCATTGAAAACAATGGTAAGTGATGACTAGGCAAAATATTTTCTATCTAACGTGACAGTTTTGTGGATCAACTAAAAAAAGATTGAAATAAAAACAACCACAACGCTACAAACAAAACAAAAAGTCATGAAAATAAGGTAGTTCTTTTAGCGCTCCTCAAACAGGGAAATAACGTATTTACTGCAGATTTCCTACGCATGAAACCAGAGCAGTATAATTCTTAGATGTTCCGACGTACATATAACAAGATGGGCGTGGATGAGGAATTGGAGACAAAGATTTAAATACGCCTCTGTCACCATTCTCGATATTCCTTTGCAATAAAATCAGTTTAGGGTGTCGACCTCGTACAAAAAACGTCGAGGGTTATCGAAGAATTGCTGATAATCTAACTAACGTACAAAACTACCGGCGACTAGTGAAGCCGATGTGAGATCATACATGTATCCACGCTAATCTCTCACTGCAACTCGCAGCACAACAGTTACGAATGAGCGAAGAAGAGACGGAAAGAGGTGTGTCGGCAACATAGAAAAAGCACAGAAAAAGCCGTCGCTCTGGCCCAAATCGTGCAAAATAGATGTCGATATGAAAAGGATGTGGACTGAATAATGAATTGACTCGATCGGTGTTTCAGACAAAGCACCACATGGCAATGGCTGTGCAAGGTATCGCATCTCAAATTAGATTGAACCAGGGTAGCTTTAGATTTGCCTAAAAATGTTGCTTAAAAACAATATACGCCTGCTAAATACGTTGTAATACTAGAAACATTTTAAATCGCATACATGCATTCTTGAAAGATAAGGTGCAGCACGCGACCAAAGTCAGCATTCCTTTAAATATGAATAATTAGCCGGATACTGGCGATAAGGAAAAGGGCATTTTTTGTCATCATCTACTTTTATATCACTTCTGTACGTGGCCAGCACATAACTACATCCAGACAGGCCACTGACAATACGTTGTCTGACAGTAAGGTGTAGCCAGCGCGTTAGCACTCGACCTAATAAGCCAACATCAGCACCATTGTCCGCGGAAAGCACCGCTGGGAAAATCCCATTTCACAGCACCCTGCTAGGGAGCCAAAGCTGCCGCCAATGATTCAGCACATAAAAAATATGTATAAAAGTTTGCTAGTTTCAATGGGCGGATAAAACTGTAAATGAACAAATACTTAATCTCACAGAAATATTTGGAGTTGTTCTTTAATATGCCCATAGACAGGCCTTGAAGCAAAAATACAAGGGCCCAACATTGCTAGCAAAAATCCATAGCTAAATATGGGGCCATACTCATTAAATAGTTAACCACTAGCTAGTTAGCGTTTTGACTAAGATAGTTTAATTTGAAACTAAAATATATAATTTGATGGTTGCTGGCAAGCTACAGCCTGTGGTTACATTAATTAGCTACCCTATCCTCAGTTTCCACCATTTTCATCATGACAGTTGTCAAATCTGAATAGAAGTCCAAATCTACAAACAATTAAACTACAAAGTTCATGTTGTTACCCCTTCGATAAAATTATTCGCTTTACTTGTTTGGATCTCGTGCCTGTTGCGATGAAGCAGCCAGACCAGAAGCCAGGCCCAACCTCTCCACACACCCAGGCAACCGGGGAAAGATTTTATTCCGTGGCTCGAAGCTAAAATTACAAGAACGACGCTCTTGTTCGCCTCAAATAAAAAAAAAACTGAAAGCTGATCGAATTCCTCATCATTCGAACACGCATAGACGCGAAGAATTGTAAAATATACCAGGTTTCATATTGATAGATAAGACTTCTTTCTTACCTGTGTGGCAGACAGTTAATGTCTCTCCAGCTGCAGTCATACAGTTTTCAGCCGACTGTAAAAGAGTAGTTCGCAAGGCGGCCTGAAGGGGAGGAGGGCGCCAGAGCACAACTCTGGCGAAAACTGAGAAAATTGTTGGGTTATCTCGACTTGACTAGAATGCTTGCCTTGAAAGAAAACAGGTTTCTTTGTATGCCTCGTTGTGTTACGGTATTTAGATGAGGATATGATATTTACTCGTTCAGCTGACGTGAACAAATTGCAGGTCTTCAGAGTGGATGCAAATGATTGACTCACTGGGGAGGACTGGCTGTACCCCAACTGGCCTTCAATCTGCTTCAATCTGTCCTACTCCTGTAGACAACAGTCTGAATTGTAACCAATAAACTGGAGTGGCAAAGCCTATATAGGCCGACATATTGGATAGGGTGGAGCTTGGAGCACTGCATTTAATTAATATTGGTCTGGGCTAGTGGACTGACTCATTGACTGACTGATCCACCATTCCACCATACTACACCAATTATAGAGGGCAAGGCAGCAATCTGTTACAATCGCCTAATTACTTATAACTGTACTGTAAAGACACATGTGGGATATAATGTGTATAATGTTTTCTTGAGCACGCCACAAGTATAGTATATCAAGGTTTTTGCCATAGTTGACCCTATTCACGTCTGATTTTTAGGAAACAGCCTTCTAGAAACACACACTGACACTTAGCAAAGACATGTTGCGTTAGTGTAGCATAAAAGCATTGCATTGCCTCATCAGTTTTATACAGGAAGTCATTACCACCAGGCAGGGGTGAGGTTAGCCCCTGGAGTTGCTTAGCAACCAGACCACTTGAGAATGAGCATGCAATTTTTTTTCTTCAGTTAGGGACAAAGGAGAGAGGGAGCAGATGGCATTTGTCTGTAATTACTGTGGTGTGTTTTGCCTGCGTCTTATATTATTTCTCTCTCAAAGGCTTAACAATAAGGAGCAATTGGTGTTACCTTAAAATGAATATTCATACTTAACTAATGATGGTGGTCTTCCAAAGCCAAATGAAATATCACAAACCTTTGCGGTTATCTGGTTTTAAATTGTTTGTCTGAGATGTACTGACATTAGACCTTGGGCAAAATAGCGTGTATGGTACAACACAGTTAATTTAATTGCATTATTTTTATTGCCCTAATAGAAGGGTTAGAAGAGAAATGGTCACTGTTTAAATGCAGTCTAGTCAGGCAGATTCATGTTTCATTCATAGAGTTCGACAGATCATTACTAGTAGTACTGGTTCCTCTATGGCGTCAGGCAGCAGAGTCAGCATCCCTGAGACAGTCTCCATTTTTAAATGGTCAGTAGTTTTTTCTTTACAAGTATAATTTAATGGCTGATTCCTCCGTATCATATGGTTGGAGTCACATAATCCTGACTAGAAACCCATTGGACGTCCCGCCTAGTTGACTACTTTAAAAGGGTGGAGGCTCTAAATAGCACTGTCAGTGCCTAGAGGTGTTAGTTCCAAGTTCTGTCCATCTCTAAGGTTAAATTCGAACTAAAGGGCAGACAAGCAGGAACAGGGAGAATACAGCTAAATCTTTTAGCCACAAGGTGGCATTCTTTCTCTGAAGCCCCGAGCATACAACACAATGACACTGCTCTCCAGAGATAGAAGGAGGCTTCAATACTCTCACACAGAGACCTGCATCTCTGCGAGGTCCGAGCAAGCACACATGGCATAATCTAGCAGCCATTTTTGACATATAAAAGTGTGGGCTACTTTGCAATGTACCAACATGTCTGTTGAATTTTGTTCATATCAACATAGTATGTACATGTCATTTGTGTGTGGCATACATTGCATGCATCTTATTAATATTAGTATCTCTTCTCTAAAACAGAAAATGAAACAAATGTGGAGTTATCCCTGAGGTATTTTTCAAGCAGGGCTTGAATACTTCTCTCTTTAAAATGAATAGCCTTGGTGAGGCAGAATAATGTATTTTTACGTCAATGGCAGCTGCAGCTGAAATGTCTCTTGCGTATTATTCGTCAAAATGCTCTTTTTTTTGTTAGCATGACAAAAGCGTCTTGTCTGTAGTGTCTTGCATAAAACTCAATGAGCAAGACACCGTTTGGTACATGACACAAATAATACTGACCAACTGATTTTTTGCACAGACGTTATTTATCAAAGGCATCGAAAAAGATTTGGTATATGGCCAATATATCACAGCTGATGCCTTACCTCAAGCATAATGCATTGCAGTATGCCTAGTTAAAGCTTTTAGCTGTTGGCCATATACAGTGGTTAAATTGGGATTTTGGTGGGGGAGCCTTATATTTTGGTTGTTGAGGGAACTGAAATGTGCGGGGGGAGACAGGATTATAAACATTATTATAAACTATGCAATAATAAATAAAATGTAAATTAACCAGATGTTCTGTCATTTTTAGAATATAATATCTAATTAATACAGCAATTCATCCAAATATACTGTTAAATGGTCATGTAGCTAGCATTGCAGCTAGATAATAATATAGTGAAATATTGCTGTAGTTAAGTTATCTAGATAGCTACTTTAATTTACCTTTGGAAATAGTCCGTAAGCTTCCTCATCTTATTGTTTCCAGCTTCTTTTTCCAACTTGAGTTCAATAATACACACTTATCAAACAAACCCCATTTCAAAGAAGGTTAGCCAACGTTAGCACAGCTACCTAGAAGAGAGTATTATTTGCTTCCTTAGTTATGTTGTCAGTGACCATAGATTGGAGCACACGATTGTAAATTCAACGCAAAATAGCGCCTGTTGATTTCTAAAATTTTATCTGCTGGTCATTGGAGGTACCGTCAGCTCCGTTTAGTTCTCAGTCTGACCACGTGTTGGAGCTGAGCTCCGGCTGGCTGCGGCCCAATATAACCACTGGCCAAATACTGCAATATACCCCAGAAGTGGCTTATTGATATTATGAGAATGAGAATAGCTGAGAATAGCTCCGTCTTTTCAGTCCATCAGATGTTTGACTTACAGAGAGATTAGGTTCCGCTCCCCACCCTATCTCTCCCTACCATATCTCTCCTCTCCTTTCTCCCTCCTGCTTTTTCTCTCCCCTCATACTCCCATACAGACCTCACATCCTGTAACACACAATCCTATACTCTTTTACAAATGCAATGGGAAAACAACAGCTGAACTGGACGAGCTAAAGTTGTGTGTAAAAAAATAACAAAGGCAATGGACGCCAGTGTTTACGATGCCTCTTCAACAGGTTACTAATGGAGGATCCAGACATAGACAGGTCTGTGTGCGTGTGAATGTGTGTTTACCTCTGCAGCTTAGGCTAGAGGAAGGATGGGAATAGGCTGGCCTTCGATGCGTCTAGGCCGAGCTTCCTCACACTTCGGTGTTAAGTCGGTGTGACCGACCGTCCCTAAGCTCGGACTGACATCAGCGGCAGCTGCGCTGGCTGGCTCCGGCGTCTCTCACTGAGTGACTGGCTGGGCTCGTAACAGTTGCACGGTCCTCTGTGTTTTTATGCATAACGTAGGTCAGATCATCTCAAGTCAGCATGTTTGTTTACTTGCTTTGTGGAGTCTATTCATAGAAAATATCCAATATTAACCATAACCTGATTGATCATATCACTTTTAAACATTTTAACAACTTTGGTGGCACAATGTTAATGTACTGGTAAAAACATTTTTGGGAAAATGTCATAGCTAAACATCACCATCATAATTCAGAAGTGACCCTGCAACGCTGTTTTGGGGTGCAATGTCACATTAACATTGAGGCAAACATAAATTAGGTTTAGAGTTTCACTGTCATGAAGTGTGCCTGGGTTTAATCTGATTACCAAAAGGTTGTGGATTTAGAGAGTTTGTAAACTAATTTAGAGATTAGTTGTCTGTTCATACTTGTTGTTTTTAATCTTAGACTAGGCTTAATCTGTGTCTGCGAAACCATCCCTAACTGTTTAAACAGTATATGAAAAGGTTGATAAAATGTTAGAATCCATGTAGATTTGGTCACATTATAAATGCCCTCCCGGATGAACAGAAGTTCAATTTCCACCCGGCTGTTTGGAATGTTATCAAACGTCCGCACCCCATTAGCTGTTATAAATATGCGCATGTGACAGAAGAAGGCTTTCAACGTGTGAAACCTAAGATTGCCCCAGAGGGCGTCATTATGAAATGGATTTCCATGGGACCACCAAAGAAGGCGAGGATCTCCTCCACTTCAGGGAATATCCAGCGCTCCTTTTTCAGATGTGGTGCTCAACATTTTGAAAGAATATAGCGACCATCACTCAATGTCGCGTTGCAACAGTCAACGAGCTATGTCTTGGAAATTAAGATTAACATTGCTTCGGATCATGATACGATATACTGATAATTTATTGTTGAAAAATGCTACACCAATAAAATATATATTGTCACACTGAGGATAGGAAATGTAACCTAGTTATTGTGACACACACATCCATCCATTGCAATCCACAGAATCAGTCACTCACACACATTGAGGAGGAAGATATAAATGAAAAAGGACACCAAAGAGGATGGAACAAAGAGAGTTTCGGGTCTGTGACATCTTGAGTTCTGTAACAGATAGAGACTAATGTCATTCACCTCCATAATAACAAACTTCATCAGTCTGAACTGTTTTTTGTGTTTTGTTTTTCATTTGCGACTTCAGGTCGCTGGCAGAAAGATACACAGCTTAGCAGCGAATATGCTGTTCTCACCTGATAAATCATCCTGACATGATGTGTTTCACAAAGGCTGAAATGGAGAGATAGAAAACAGAGAACACATTTATATTAGGCGGAATCCAGTTGGTTTCTCCATCACACTGTTTAAAGTAGTCTAATAGCACACCTTCATAGTTAATGCATCCATTGCTGTCCTCCTGTCCTCCCATCACCAGTTCCACCTCCGTCTCCGTCAACCTCTCTCCTGCAGGAGACATTTCTGATGCTGTTAAACCCTCCTCATAGGCCAAATCTCAAACCAACCCTTCTCCCTTCTGTCTAGAGTTAAGTAGTTCAAAAGATGCTCCCGCCCCGAGTGACTTATAATGGCAGTTAGGGTCAGACTCCTTGCTCAACGACAAAACAGAAATGCTCAATAGCTCCCTGTTGGAATTCAGGGCCTTGAACCAACAACCTTTAGTCTACGGACCCTGCACTCTAACCACAAGGCTATCTGATTGACTGTGTGGACATGACAGTACGGCTACATGGAACATGGGCACTAACCAAGGGTGGCGAGGACGTGCCGCAGCTCAGCGCCCATCACAGTGCCGTTGCCCTCCTTGTCAAAGACGCGCAGACCCTCCACAAAGTCCTCGTAGGTGCCGCGTGCCCTGGACTTGGAAACGTGCTGGAACATCGGGAGGAAGGTCTCAAAGTCCATCAGCTTGGCGTTCATTTCTGAAATATGGCAGCGAGAACCGGGATCACCTTCGGTGAAACCGTCCCCGACTAATCCAGCCAACGCAGAGGACGCAAAATGCTTCACAGCTCAGGGCGAGTACACTGAAAGTAGTAGCAAATAGTGCAATGGTGGAGGCAGGCGCATGCTGAAGGGTGAGGTAATTGTCAAAAGGCAGAAATGACCACAAATTCTGATATCACAAGTCAAAGTGTTGCTGAACGGATGCTATTGATGTCTGTGTCTTATGTGTTATATGTAACCAGCGAACTATTAGAGAACATTGTTTATAGAATTCTGTTGCTCTCTGACCCTCTGGCTTGGGTCTCCCGAGGACCCTGAAGACCTCTTCGTTGGTGGGGTTCTGGCCCAGTGCCCTCATCACGTCGCCACACTGGGCATAAGTGATCTTCATCTCACTTTTGGGGGTCCTGTCGAATAGCATGAATGCCTCCTTGAACTCTGAGGAAGAACAGACAACACGAGGGTCATCCAGTGGAAACCAGCAGGCCATTGACAGGTCAGACAAAAAATACACTTTCTGCATAAACAACAGTAGAGTTGACATGAAAATTATTTGTGGATTTCTTTTAGGGTGAGGTCAGTTTACCGTCAATTTGTTCTGCTGTGAACTCAATCTGAAGAAAGAAAAAAAAGTGGACTTCAGTGGTGGCAATATCGGATATACCAATTCTGGTCAGATCATCGTTGTAGGCACATCTTGCAATGGTGAAGTGTAGAAGCACATAACACAACAGGGAGGTATTGGAAGACATCAGAGCTCAGCAGTGGAAGCCCCGTTTGTGAAAAAGAATAACAGGGTCATCCAGTTTCCAAGGGTGGGCTTAGTGTGAAACCTAATTCTCCTCCCCGGGAGGCAACACAAAGCGTTAACAATAGGAATGTGAGGTCCAAACATGAGACCTGATAGAAAGGATAAACAGAGCCACTCAGCTGTCCTAGAACCCCACGAGAGATGGAATACTGTGGATGAGTCTGGGTGTAGCACATCTCCGGCATCCCATTCTGTCATCAGTGATAAAACTGCTTCCTGACTAGGACCCAGTTGCATTCACAGGTTCAAATGTTATGGGTCAAATGAAAAAGGGCAGCGTTAGCCGAGAGCATTTGTATGAACGGTTTCTGGAACGTTCTGTTGGACGTTTGACGCTACGCCAACAAATCTTTAATGGCACAGTGAGTGCCAATTGCCAAAGCAACAAATAAATGACAAGGATATGTAACTGATTAGGGACCCTTTTCATATACTTCAAATGACCACCCAAATTCTATCTTCCAACAATGACTGCACTTTAGTGATGGTCTGAATATAGGAGATCTAAAAGGTTAGTCACATAACTGAAAATGTAATATCCTTAGCAGAGAATTGGCCTGCCAAGACATTTGGCCAGACATGTATTCCTTGTACAACCCCAGCATTCTGTCAATGAAAGATCATTTCTCTTTTATGGATACTGTTATTTGATATAGTACAAAACATAGGTGCATGCAGATATTCTATTTCCACAAGATGGACACTCACCGCAACTCTTTTGGGGTCAAATTCAGGCTCCTTGGGCTTCTCTGGCTCTGGGGCTGGTGGGGGTGACTTGGTCACCTTCTTCGGCTCAGGCTTCTTTGGGGCCATTCTTGTGGATGGGCGCTGCTATGCTTTTGTGTGTGTGTGTGTAAAAATTAGTGTGTCAAAGCGAAGGGTGAGAGAGGACACAGGGCTCAGACTGACTCTGGAAGCATTATATACACAGGTTGAGGGTCCCCACTGGGACAGAGGGGTTGGCTCAGCACACAGGAGCCTGGAACACATTCTATATAAGGTCAGAACTTCACAAGACTTCCCTGAAGAATCCTGTGGCATGGGACTCATCTACACAGTCCAATACAGTCTACACTCCTTTTTCAATTCAAACTGCGGAGGAAGCCCCCTGCTGTAAATCCGGGTTCAGGCAATTTAAGATTAAATCGTGTTCCATTTATCCGAATACTTGGGAACATATTTTTCCTATATTCAAGACTGTAAGACTCGATCATTTTTGTTTATAAATAAATATTTTTATACACTGAAAAGAGTATTGTTTACCACTGCTGTATACCATTTCCTTTTTAAAGAGAGTATACATTAACAGTTGTTCGTGACTGAAATGAAATGACCCGGGTTCTCTCTAATGGTCATTATCATCAGTACTCAGGTCCCAGTTGACACGTAACTATTTAGCACATCAGTTCTGACATGTCGCCAGTCCAAGCGGTAAGTGCTTAGGTGGGTGATAAGTATTATCGTCCTCACAGTTTGTATGGAGGGGCAATGACTTAACTATTAGAGAAGCAGGACATCGGTCTTTTTATAGACGTGTGTGTTGTGTTGATTCTTCAGCACCATACTCTCGCTTCCACTTTTAACTTTAGTCAACCACATACCCCAAAGGAGGAGAGGGACTGACGACTGGAGCAGCTTAGCAGAGAGAGAGAGAGAAAAAAAGGGAGAGAAGCTTAGCCATTAAAGTGAGAGAAAGGCTAAGAAAGAAAGAGAAGCAGAGCTGAAAAGAAGAGATAGGGCAAGAGGGACAAAGAGAGACAGAGAGAAGCTTAGCATGAAAGGAGAGAAAGAAAAATAGAAAGAAAGGGAGACAGAGAAATGCAGTGAAATATAGAGAGAGGGAGGGAGAGACTTGATGGTTGTGTGATTGAAAAGGAGGGGGGGCTGTAGGGCAGTCTAGACAGAAGCTGGTCTGAACAGCTGACGGAAGCAAGAGCAGGGAGACCTTGATGATGAGGAAAGGAATGGCCTGGCCTGGCTCTGTAAACTGGGTTGAACCGACTTAGCCCGTGGTCTTATTTTAACCATCCGTACGGCAGGCACCAGAGCATGAACTTGAGAATGGTCAAATGTTATTGTACACACACAGTATGTATTTGAACCCTCATAACCTATATGCTGTTACACAGTGTCGGTTAATGTGTTGGGATAGTAGCGCTGTTCCACCACAGGGCATTATGGGATGCCATCAAAACATCCCACGTCTTAATAAGTGTGTTAAACCTCCGGCAGGAGCAGTTTAACACCCAAGACCCACCAAATAGAGTTGAACAAGGAGCAGGGTCCAGGAGGCCAGGCTGCAGGAGGCCAGGCTGCAGGAGGCCTGGCTTCAGTTACTGCTCCCCCCGGCTGTTCTCTGTAAGCCTATGATATCCTGACATTTACACTGTGACTTCAAAATGTTGCATACCGTAAAACCTAGTTTCTATTGGCACAACTAAAATGCCCCCCTTTGTCCTGTGCAATTAGGCTTCGACAGACAGTGTCTTTGAGCGACTCCTCTCCCTCTCTTAAGCCGACTGGCGGACGGATTGCCGTGGTCCCTGTTCCATTCACGCTGGCCCCGTGTTCCAACAGGCAGCCTTTGAATGCAGCTGTTGTGTAAGTGTCAGGTCTACACCTGTGTGATTCCAAAGGGATGGCAACTCAGCAAGCTTTGGGTTCTAATCCCCCCGGGACAGAGCACAATGCTTTTGACCCACCCCCGCCTACTCAATGTCCAACCAATCAGGTAGGAACCCCCATTAAAACTACAGAAACTGGAAAGCATGTCGTCAATCACAACCATAATCCCTTTCCATATAGTATTCGACCGCCAAAAGCTCTTCATTGCTCGACGGTCTGCGTTACCGTGACTGCTAGGCGTCATGGTACCTGTTCTCAGTAGTACACCTGGGAAGAAGATTACTATACGACGATACATGAATACATCAGGTGTATTATACGATGATATTATGCAAATTACCTCAGGCGTATTACATGATGATATTATATAAATGACCTTGTATGACTGCACTCACTAGCTGGAGGACAAATGTCATCTAGGGACGTATATGACGCCACATGCTGGCAGACAATGCTTTCTCATTCTCTCACTCCTCTCTCACTCCCTCCTCTCCTCCCATATTTAGCACAGGTGTTAGGGCCCTCTAGTGTCCATGCAGGTAACCACATGCATATTAGCACAACTGAATATTCATGTGTACTTTTCCTTTTTTGGACTCAGTCTTTTTTGACACAAGGTGGCAGTGCAGACCAGTATTTCGAGCAGGTGAAAACATTTACCCAAAACATTGATTAATGTCTTGTTTCTGCCCTATCTGTGGAAGACTGCTTCGTTGTGGATCAACGAGAATCTAAATGTTGTGTCACTTATTTCGTATGAGATGTCAACGGGGAGTAAAGCTCAAATGAAAGTGCCACCTTCCGGCAAAGGAGATTGAATAACTAGCCGACAGTGTGGCGTAACCTTGTCCAGCACCATGGAGAGCACTTCACCCACAGACGAATCAGTCCCAGTCACAAGGGGAACCAGTGATCTGTGGTCAACTTGGACTGTTTGGACTGAAACACACTGGCATCTCATGGAACCATTCCGGATTATACACCACAAGGAGTTTGTTCTGTTCGTGTATCCTAAATGTCTCACTCTGTTACACACGGCAATACCCTTAAATCCTTTCCATGTATGGCATTTGCGCCCCCCTCCGTTTTCGCCGTGTGTGCGCCTGCTGTCTGCAGTACCAGACCATTCCACCCACCGGGCTGGAAGGTGTGAGAGGGTTTATAAAGTAGTGTACTACATAGGGAGTAGGGTTTATAAAGTTGTGTACTACATAGGGAGTAGGGTTTATAAAGTTGTGTACTACATAGGGAATAGGGTGCCATTTGGACTCTGAGTTCAGGGTCACTGGTATTTGGGCTCCCTGCCAAATCTGTCCTCTCCAGCTGGTTTTGGGATGGACTTCAGGTAGCGGGCTGACGGTGGAGCGGATGTGAGATGCAGAGAGATGTCATTCACTGTGGACAGACTTCCCACTGGGCGCTACACCTGATGCCAAATAAAACATTTACTGTTGTCTTGTTCATTCCAGTTAAGGGATTAAAGTCAGTGTAAAGCTATTTCAGTTTTACTTGTGCGAGGAACATGTCACAAACGCGCAAGAATTTGTGTTTGAATAGTAATAGACTTTGATAAATAACCTCATTCTATAAATAGTTAGGGAGAGTGTAACCAGCTAACAGTGACTTTGAATGAGATACTAATATAACCGGATTGTTACATTTTATTAGAAGCATAAAATTATCAATA
>JACXGI010005741.1:21295-44843 GCA_016801175.1 Esox masquinongy
CACACACACACACACACACACACACACACACACAGACAAACAGTCTGTCTTTTCAGCAACCAGTGTCATTGCAGGAACACTCCAAGCCTTCTGAGAATATGTGCGCTGGTTATGTTGCGATATGGCAAAGTTATCAGATGTACGCGAGACGGCGGACAGGATTACATTTCTGCTCAGCTGTGGCCGGAGCCGAGGGAAGATTCTGGCACTCCCAAAGACCTGCCTGCGTATATGACTGTGTATTTTGTGTAAAAGATTGAGAGTAAGAAAGAACAAGAGAGAGAAGAAAGAAAAAGGAGGGATGAGAGAGGGAGAGAGAAGGGATGAATGAGAGCGACAGGGACAGAGACAGGATAGAGAGAATGTCTGAGAGAAGGCATGAGAAATAGTGAGAGTGTAGGAAAGGAGAGGGAGAAAGATAGAGAAGGAAGAAAGGAGAGAAGGAAGGAGAGAGAAAATTTATGAAAGGGAGACACAAAGAAGAGACAGAATGACAGAGAGAGAGAGAGATAATTATAAAACTGTGAGATGAAGAAACGTGACCTTCCGTCTTCTCAGTTGAGGGAAAACAAGACACGGCATCCTGTTCTGATTCTATGGATGATAAATATGTTAGGAATACGCCTGTTTTCCATGCAATGGAATTCGTCCACTTCTCTATATAGGTTAACAATGTGCCCTATTCTCCCATACTTCTTTGCTTCCTGTTTTCATCCAGCACAAAGAGGACCATAGTGGGGAGAATCTGTACAGCACTGGCACCCTGATAAAGGATATGGCCATTTCGTGATCCATCACTAAATGAGAAGAGAATGTGTTAGTTAACCAATCAGACACAAGGGGGTGTGGTATATGTCCAGTGTAGCAGGGCTAAGGGTTTTTCTGAGGCACAACGCAATGTGGAGTGCATGGATACAGCCGTTCGCGTATTATAATGCTCATTTCCCACAAGCCCTAGAGGTGTCTTATAAACTATAAACTGTTTGCATATAAACAGATTACCAAATGAATTACAACAGTAAAAATATTTGCCTTGTTATGCCTCTTGAATACTGAATATACTTGCTTTCAGCCAATCAGCATTCAGGGCTTGAACCACCCGGTTTATAATAATGTTTATTCATCTTGGATGCTTTTTTCACGAGGAGTTATGTTCTATCTTGGTCTTGGTTTGGTAAACGGCTAAGCATATTATACTTCAATGTCTACATATGATTTACATTAGGTTGACTTTTTAACTAACAGGAATTCATTGTGAAACTAACATAACATGTGACCATGTCAATGGCTGTAGGTGCAAAAAATAAAGCTTCTTTGCAAATCCAATACAATTTCCACACTGATTGAATGTCATAACATTGACTGTTTGTTGAAATGACATGGAAACGGTGTTATTTAACAGGTTGCTGCCCAGTGGGATGTTCTCACCCGAATGTCGGTGGATTATATTACTGAGTGTTGGGTTATTGACAAACCCGAAGGATTTATGATGAAGCTGTCGTGTATTAACAGTTGCACGGTCACACACACAGAATATGGCTGAATAAGACACCACCCCCTGTGCTTCCTATAACTGTGGTTTCCTAAGCCAAAGAACAGGTCCACAAATAGACTCTGTATGAATCAACTTTTGCAACAGCAGTTCCAAACTGTGTTTAGATATCTGGTTAAAGATCACTGTATACTTTCATGTTGCCTGGTGATGACTGCTCAGTTACATTGAGGCCTTGTCTTATGAATATGAAATGCTGCATTTTTGCACAGAAATACATAAAACGTCTCATTTGTCTTAATAGCTGCAGTGAAAGGCATTT
Organism: Esox masquinongy; assembly: GCA_016801175.1. NCBI lineage: Eukaryota > Metazoa > Chordata > Actinopteri > Esociformes > Esocidae > Esox > Esox masquinongy. The sequence continues at coordinate 23,110 of JACXGI010005741.1, forward strand.
ATGGGATATAGACACCACAATAAAATAACCATTTTAATTTCTTAAGAGCAACTGCAGTTCATACAAATGTAGAATAATTCAAACATCTTTAAATGTTGCCTACAATGCGATTATTCAGAAATAAATGTGTGACTTAGAAATAAAGCCACGAGGTCACTATGTTTAGAATCAGTTAGTTGGTGTCATTTTCCCTTGGCTAATGAGTAAATTAAGGTATATACACGCATGTGCTGTGTGAAACATTATATTAAGCCAGTGCCAGTCACTCAAATGTCGCTTACATTATATGACAACATTATACACATACTTTAAAAAATACTGCACTTGAAACATGGCATAAGCGATCAACGATATCTAGGCCACTCAAGAGCACGGGCCAGTGGGGGTTGTATAGCCTCCTTGGCGAACGTATCTCTAATATGTCATATTTTGAAACGATATTTATATAAATCCTTCTGACTGCAATTTAATTGGTATATACATTTAAATAACCTAGAACATTCTCCGGTGCACCCCAGAACATTTTTAAAACACGCGCGAAAATCATATTAAGAACTGCATTAATGTGTTATTATTCCTGTAGTAAATATTGCTGTCTTGTCCCTTATTTTCATGGTTAATGTTGGCCTACTCGTTACCAAACGTTCATCTTCACCATGCGAGAGAAATGAGCCCGCTGTGAAAGTGTGAAATGTTTGGACGAAGTGATGATCCTACCTGAGAGATCTCTCAGGTTTCATTCAAGACACCCATGCGTCAGCAACAGCTGCCCCGCAGCGCGTATAGACTTTGAGAAGTGAGAAAAGTTCTCAGCGAAAGTTTGAAAGAAGGCTTACCATCGGGTTATACCTTGGCTTTTGTGGAAATAACTTTCTTAGAAGACAAGGTAAACAAAAATACCGCCATGCTACTCTTTAGCCGAGGGGGCACGAGCGGAACTTTTGCGTGTGATGAAAAGTGTGATTCTGTCCGTTGGCGCTTTGAATTTCACCGAGTCTTTTGCAATGTTTACAGTGTGCTGCGATCATGACATGGTTAATTTATTCATGCCAACACATATGCCTGACACATTGAAATGTATTTTATATCTGTGGGCTAAAGTATATTGCCTCATGCACCTGCCTCACCCAAGCAGTCATGAGTTTACTATTCTTGTGATCTATGATATAATCATTTATATTTCTGACACACTGGTCATGTATGCTGAGCAAGTATATTATTCGGACCCCTCCAGAAGACGGAAGTCCTTCAGAGGTCATTATTTTCATAACCAGTATCTCATAGCCCTATTGCTTTGGTTGTTTGATCCTTGTAAAATGAATGTGAAAGGTTACTAATCAATAGCCCAGGGCATAGCTACATGGGACCTAGCCTGTTTAAGCCTGCTCCACCTGTGTGCGTGTGTGAGCTGTATTTCCTGGTGTTGTAAACAGGGGTTTAGACTAAACACCTTCGATCCTCTGAACATGGCTTTGTGAAAATACAATATGGACGTTTTTGGTCAGACGCTTGCCTGGATGCCAACAGAGATTGTGATATAGAACGTGATGTGTCTTTCATCAAGGTTTGTCCTGATGTTATAATAAGCCAAGCATTAAATAAAATTATACAAAAGAATATTACTTTTATAAGCCAAGTGACATAAGGTTTAGAGGTTTGGATTTAACCATGCAACTCCAGCAATAGTCTATAATTGCTTGTTATCGCATGAACTATGTTTCTCTGTGGGCCCTGTAGGCTGATCGACTGCAATGTCTCTCATTACCGGTGAGACAAAAATCTCCACTTGGTTGTAAACATACAACAACACACAACTCCGGCAGATGTCTTAACTTGGATCAAATGATAGAAAGCCTAACCACAAGTAATGTACCGGCTGTTGTGAGATGTGATCTGGAGAAATGGCGTGCTCAGCAGGTTTACGTGCCATGGCCGAAGCTCGACATTATGACTTATCCACTGACACAGGAGACAAGTGAATGTGTGTCTGTCCCATGCAGAAAACTAATTAGGAGTCTGCCACCGATATCTGTCAAGGTTGGAGTAAGTGGGCAAACACAACTTAACATTTGTATGTGATGAAGAACAGACGAAGTTGTCAGGCCAGCTGTCCTGAATCTAGTACAGTATTAAACTTTGACATAGTGAGTGGGTATAGTTTATTAGCTTTTAACAGCTAGACGATAGTTTGGTGTATACCACTGTTTGATTCTGAACATCCAGAATAGCGTATACATCACTTAAGTGTTTTAAAAACGTTAACTTTCTTTTTAACCCCCTGAAGATTGAATTCAACAACACATTCCAGGTCAGTTATTAAAAACAATCGAGGCTTTTCAAAGTCAGATCTGGGGTCAAAGGACACGCCGTAATCCCAACTTGTCACATAAGTGTTTATTTCTGCAATGTGAAAGACGGAAGCAGAAGCTTAACATTAGAACACGATGTCTGTCGTTTAAAGTCTTTAAAGTGTTATCCTGCTGCTTTATTTGTGGAGGCACTCAGTCAGATCTTTTTACCTCCAAGCGGAGGAGACAGGGCTGCATCTATGCATGCCTCTGCGTGTGTGTGTATGTGTGTGTCACTCCGGACACTGTTTCTCACCTCATGTCACTGGAGGAACTTTGTGTGTTTCTGTGTGCATTTGTGCGGTTGGATGGAAATTCCCTTTGATGTGATCATTAGATCCTGTGACCTCCCTTTGCATTAGGGGAAATGCCTCTCTTGGTCTTCCGGACATTCTGTGGACTGGTTTGCGTGTTTTGGACTGGCATGCGTGCACTGTCTGGCATTGCACTGGTGTCAGAGGAAGCACCTTTTAGACCAGAGGTATACAAGACATGTAAAATAGCTAGCAGTTTACAGGCGCCACTATCGGATCTCTCCTCACTCAGAACGCTACTGGGAAAGCACCACAGGTAGTCAATGGCAACAACCAGTCTACATGCATCCCTTTACTTGTTGCAGTCCGGTCAGAGTGATGAAGATGAAGATGGTTTAAAAAATATCTTTCCTACTCTACACTTACAATATTCATTAAAACTATGATAAACTAACACACGCACACACACACACACACACACACACCAAAATATTAATGGGTTTATTCTTATGTCCATTTTCTCTTTTGAATGCCAGGAATGCCAGACGCATGTTTTATTCCTTGTGCCAACTTAATGGAAAACAATGGTTTTATTTTCTATTCAGCCCAGGTTCTTAAGGGACCATGTTCATGCTTTGTCTTTAGTTAATGTCCGCGTCCAACACTGAATCAGTGTCTTCAAGATCACATAGAGCTCACAGTATTCTAGGCTACATAACAGGACCAAATACAAAAGCATACTGTCTACCAAAGACACCCTGCATGAATGGTGAATTATCAACCGTGAAAAAATCAGTGCACAATCATTTCGCTGGTAGCAATTTGATCTTAATCAATTTCAATTCATGGGGATTTGCATTTTGATCTTGAGCTATAGTGTTTTTTTTAAAATAGCCCACAGTGTGGTTTTGAATAATTTACTATTAAGAGCAGTTGGTGAAAAAGATGGTACAGTTCACAGCAGATGGTTTTATAAAAAATTTGCATAGCCTGTGTATTTTTGCTTATTGCCGTGTTTTGTTGAACATTATTAGATTAGATTCAACTTTATTGTCATTGAACAAGTACAAGTACAGTACAACGAAATGCAGTTAGCATCTAACCAGAAGTGCAAATAGAAGAGGACAGAAAAATGTACAAGTATTTATAAGTATTAAGTATATGTACACCAATCCGCCATAACATTATGACCACTGACAGGTGAAGTGAATAACACTGATAATCCCGTTATCATGGCACCTGTCAGTGGGTGGGATATATTAGGCAGCAAGTGAACATTCTTTCCTCAAAGTTGAAGTGTTAGAAGCAGGAAAAATGGACAAGCGTAAGGATCTGAGCAACTTTGACAAGGGCCAAATTGTGATGGCTACACGACTGGGTCAGAGCATCTCTAAAACTGCAGCCTTTGTGGGGTGTTCCTGGTCTGCAGTGGTCAGTGCCTATCAAAAGTGGTCCAAGGAAGGAAAAGCGGTGACAGGGTCATGGGCGGCCATGGCTCATTGAGACACATGTGGAGCGAAGGCTGGCCCGTGTGGTCCAATCCAACAGATGAGCTACTGTAGCTCAAACTGCTGAAAAAGTTAATGCTGGTACTGATAGAAAGGTGTCAGAACACACAGTGCATCGCAGTTTGTTGCGTATGGGGCTTCGTAGCCGCAGACCAGTCAGAGTGCCCATGCTGCCCCCTGTCCATGGCCGAAAGTACCTACAGTGGATATAAAAAGTCTACACACCCCTGTGAAAATGCCAAGTTTTTGTGATGTGAAAGAATGAGACAAAGATAAATCATGTCAGAACATTTTCCACTTTTAATGTGACCTATAATGTGAACAATTCAATTGAAAAACAAACTGAAATCTTCGAGGGGGAAAAATGAAAACCTTACAATAACCTGGTTGGATAAATGTGCACACCCTTAAACTAATACTTTGTTGAAGCACCATTTGATTTTATTACAGCATTCAGTCTTTTTGGGTAGGAGTCTATTAGCATGGCACATCTTGACGTGGCAATATTTGCCCACTCTTCTTCTGTATATCTCTACTTGCTTTGCACACCTGTATTTGGGCAGTTTCTCCCATTCTTCCTTACAGATCCTCTTGATCTGTAAGGATAGGAAAGAGTGAACCAGTGAACTGCATTATTCAGCTGTCCCCACAGATGTTCAATGTGATTCAGGACCGGGCTTTGTCTCCCAACTAAAGGACAGGCTTGTCTCAAAGCCACTCCATTGTTGTCTTAGCTGTCTACTTTAGGTCGATGTCTTGCTGAAAGAAAAATCTTTCCCAGTCCTTGCAGCTGAGAAGAATCCCCATAGACTGATGCACCCACCACCATGCGTAACCATAGGGATGGTATTGGCCTGGTGAAGAGCGGTGAATTGTTTTCAACAGACATAGTTCTTGGCATTCAGGCCTACAACTTCAAATTTGGTCTAATCAGACCAGAGAATGTTCTTCCTCATTTTCTCAGGGTCCTTTAACTGCTGTTTGGCAAACTCCAGATGGCATGTCCTATGTCGTTTACTCAGGATTGGCTTCTCTCTAGCCATACCCATGATGGCCAGATTGGTGGAGTGCTGTGGAGATGGTTGTCCTACTGGAAGGTTCTCCCATTTCCACACAGGAAATCTGCAGCTTTGTCAGAGTGGCCATCCGGTTCTTGGTTACCTCCCCGACCATCGGGGCCCTTCTCCCCCGATTGCTAAATTTTGCCAGGGCAGCCAGCTCAAGGAAGACTGTTGGCGATGCCAAACTTCTTCCCTTTGAGAATTATTGAGTCCACTGTGTTCTTGGGGACCTTCAGTGCTGCAGAAATTGTTGGTGACTTTCCCCAGATCTGTGACTCAACACTATCCTGTCTCTGAACTCTATGGACAATTCCTTCAACGTCATGGCTTCGTTTTTGCTGTGACATGCACGGTCTACTGTGAGATCTTAAATTGACAGGTGTCAGCCTTTCCAAATCATATCCTATCAATTGAATTTACCACAGGTGGACTCCAATCAAGTTGCAGAAACATCTCATCAAGGATGAAGAACAGAATTCTCCTGAGCACAATTTCAATATTATTATCTTAGGCTGACAGTAGAGCAAGTAGCGTAAGATTTCATAAGTGGAATTGTTGGATGAGCTAATTCGTGACAGTAAATGCAAGAAAGAGATACTCAGACAGTCTGCATATGGGACGGGTGAGTATTACAGTCACAGAAGTCGGTATGGAGCGAGTAAGATCATCCCAAATGTCGCTGGTGTTTGGCCGGATGCCCCTACAAACAGGTACATGCTGATAGAGATGGGGGTGGGGGGTAGAGGACACCTGCCCTTCCCCAGCTTGGCTGTCTTCTCACCTGCCCCTCAAGGTCCAGTTGTCTTATTTTTAGAGATGATGGCTTCATTTCCAGCTTTGGGGGGGGCGGGGGGGGCTGAGAGACACTGCCCGCGTTACGGAGCTCCGTCAGTCCTCTATTCCAAACTATGAAAACCATATCTGCTGGCATCACACACATACACACACACATGGCGTGCGAGACACACCTCCGGGGGGACTTTGCGCCACTTCCCGAGTGCCCTCATTAGACGCGTAGATAAGGCTGTAACTCCATCTCTGTATTAGTACCTGTCAGCAGTTGCTCCTCCTTCAAAGGCACATTGTTGGCAGAGAGGCCTCCACATCCCCCAATGCCACAGGTTTTGTTGTAGCCCCGGGATGAGCAAAGCTGACTAGTCGTCAAGCCCTTGACAAGTTAAATCGGGCTAGTTGTTCGGGGTTGTTCAGATGTACTGGTGGTGATAGTCCAGTTGGAAAACACTATTCTAGACGGTATGAAACTAGATTCAGCTGAGGCTGAATGTTATATGAGTGTCTGGTCTGAAAATTGACAAGAAAGCCCAACCATAGGTTTTATCTAGAAATCACAAAATGTAAGACTTGATTACATTGAGACACAATCACATACAGTCCCTTTTTTATCTGTGGGAATACTTGGGATCAGATTCATCTAAATTAAACTACTATTTAAATTAAGTTCTGGTACCATTTTTTTAATCAAAAACTAAATTCCTTAGAATGTCTGGACATCTGCTTTGTCTTCCTCTGAGGAGAGAAAGTTGGCAAAAACACATCAATTCAACATTTGGCAGCTCTTTTGAGGCGGTCACCAGCAGAGACAAGAGGATCCTTTGTGGATCCTTGGAGTGTGTGGTCCTATTGAAAGGGAAAAGAACAGGGCACTCGTAGAGCCGAGCAGGGTCTGCACACAAATAGAGCACTACAATGTTGTCAGTGTTGGAAGGAGGACTTTTTGTTCTCTGGTGACCATGAGCCACAGGGGGACATTTAAAGTTCCACTTGTTCTATGAAGGGGTCTTTGGGGTTGTTGTTCTCTATTCTAGGGCAGAGGAGAAGTGATAGTTACCAAATTCAAGCTCTCGTATCATTCCAAAACTGTACAGTGAATCGATTACACTTTCTTTCACATCCACTGTAATATGATTCCAGTTACTACCGTGATGGCATACCCATCCAGTTAAGCACGGCTTAGTTTGACTTGGTTTGGCTCAGTTCAGATGGACGTGTCCCTTGGTGGAGGAAAAGGGCTGGGGGAGTGGGCAGGGGGAGGCAGGGGGGCGGTTTAGGGCAGGCAGGCGCCAAGCAGAGTGGCAGACGCCTCATGTACCAGTGGGTGTTGAGGAATCAGTTTTCTCCGCTGGTCAGCTCCCCAAACGAAGAGATGAATCTGAGAATTGGTTTACCACCTGAGAAGGGGCTCCAAACCTCTCTCCCACTGTACCTATTTATGAACCGCTCCTCCTTGAATGTGATATTGTGGCGTTATAACAAACACACACATCAGCATTTTAACAAATTTTACAGGCTCTGGTGCTTGAAGGTTCTGTTAGGAAATTGCTAACTATGTTTTTTTTACAGAAGAGTTTGGCATTTACTGGGGTAGGAGGGAGGCTGGTGTGAAACGGAAAAAGTTGTCTAACATTTTTAAGGAAACTTCCGTACTAGCAATGTTACCACAGCGCTAGCATAGCAAGCCAGTTTGGTAAATAAAATTGTAAAAATATGATTACAACAAACATAAAACAAACATTAAAAACAAATAACAAAGGCTGGCGAAAGGCAGCTAGCAGAAGAGGTTTTTCATTTGTGACTGACAGGCATTAAGTTCTACGTAATATAAAATACGTAGAACACATTTTCCTACAAAACGTTTCTTTACCAATGCACCCCACAACCAAAAGGCATCAAAACAAAACTGCATACTAATTCACATGCATCAACATCATTGTTGACGTTTTCAGCACCACAGTCAAAGGAATATTGTTAACCCCTTTTTTTCTTACGACATATTTGGGTATTCTGTGCTTTATTTGATAGACCATGCTAGACCATGACAGACAGAAAATAAACCCCTGCAACCTTGTACTTTACAACAATTGTACTGATGGCTCAACATTCAGAATTAAAGTTTTTGGTGTAATCACTCATAGATTTCAATGATTTCACGTGTGGTATGTTCGCTAGTTGCTAACATATTGCAGCTATATCAAACAATCCAATCACCACTGTTGTACCAATGTGGAGAGTGCAAGATAAAGGTAATTGAACACAGGTAAATACCAAACCAAATTAATGAAGGAGACTCATACAAGTACATCAGGACATTTATTAAAAAATTGGTCTTAAAAACCCTGAATTCTGACTGGCTTGAAGCTATGGTATATCAGATTGTATGTCATGTGTATGTGTATTGCTTATTGTCAACTATGAAGACATAGTATTGCCTAAGTATTCATCCCTTTAGTCAATATTTGGTAGAGGCACCTTTGGGAGCAATTACAGGCACAAGTCTATCTGGATATGTCTCTACCAGCCCGGACACAGCAAATTCTACCCATTCTTCTTTCTACCCATTCAAGGTCCGTAAAGATGGCTTGTGACCACTGTAAAATGAGTTTGTGAAATTCTGAGTTGGTTTTCTCTGGGCCACTTCAGGATCTCAAACGTTTTACTTTTTAGCCACCCCAAGGTGGCTTTGATCGAATGTTTCGGGTCCCAGATCATTGTTCCTGTTCTCTTGCAGACTGCAGCAAGTTCTCTTCTAGGATTCTTTTTGTATTTTGCTTCATCCATTTTGCCCTCAAGCTTTCCAGGCTGTGGTAGAATGAAGCCCTCCCCATAGCATTATGCTGCCATCAACATGGGGCCTAGCGTTGAGGCCAAAGATGCTCTATTTTGGGTCTCATCAGAATCACCTTCCACTCGGTGTCAGAGTCTCCCACATCCCTTCTGGCAACTTCTAGCTGAGATTTGATGTGTTGCATTCTTTTTGCCACCTTCTCGTCTAGGCCACTTGTGAAGCACCTGGTCTATTGCTGCAGTGCGCACAGTGTCCTACATTCTACTCCCGATCTGTGTTTTCAGAGAACCATATTCCAGATTTCATGTGAATGTTCCTTCATCTTCGTGACATAGTTTTTGTCAGGAATGGTTCAAACCAATCCAGTGAAACACCTGAATTACCCGCTGGAGAACTAACTACGAGACTTTTAAAGATTGAAATCATTGCACCACAGCCCATTCAGGTGTGTCATACAATAGCAAAGAGGGTGACTACCTACACAATCAACTATTTTGATTTTATATTTGCAATTAAATCAGACCAATTTAGGGACTTTTCCTGTGCTGATCTGTGGCTAAAATTCCTAATTAAATGAATACTTTTGAGAGCCACTGTATAAATGTGTTTATATATATATTATATATACTTACATTTTATTTGTAATTTTCTGTTACATCACTGCCTGTGTTCTACTGGCAGAGGAGGCTGAGTGGAGTTGACCTGTGGGTGACAGGGTATGAACAGAGATGACAGGTCCGAGATAGACAGGACAGAAAAGAAAGAGAAACTAACATGGCGGGGGACTGAAAATGCCATCCGAGGGCACAGAGGGGTGACACAGCCCCCCTGTGTTTGTGTCCTCAACAGCCACGGCATGGTGTGTGGCGTCCCGTATCACGGCGATAAGTGGATGTCTGACGTGTTGGTGACGGACGGCTCCCAGTGAGATGTCTGTCCTGCTGTGTCTCCAGTCACCCTGTGGTACAACGGGCACTACGTGACCTCATGGAGTTCACATTCGTTATCTTGCCAGGCAAGGGCTCGTGGGTCTGTTGGGCGGCTGTGACGTGATGTCGCTGGTATCAGTTAGGAACGTGACACAAAAGCTTGGAGAGTATTTTCCGCGTTTGGTTCACTCCAATGTGAAAAGAGAAACTCTTCTCAGTGTTAAAGTGGCCTAGTGCTGTTCCGGAAAAAAACAAATAGCATTTTGATCACCAGGCTAGTGATGATGGATATTTCTGGACCTCGTTGGTATTGATCCGGATTCTCTACCACCTGGACAACTAACCCCTCTCTCAGATGCCTCCCCTGCTTTACCCCATGTCCATCGCCCCACCCTTGTCTTATTTTACACCTAAGCAGACTTTTAATGTCTACAAAATTATCCTTTAAGCAGGAACAGGAAGCCCAGTGACTTAGTGGTCTCCGGATAGGAATACCATCGCTCCGCATTCCCTGCCTGGTTAGTGTGACACGTCGGGTCTCTACACCCCTCCTCCCACCTCGTTTCATTACCCCGGCACATCCCAGGTCAGAAATGTTCTATAGACCGCAGCATGCTGACATGCACAACGAAGGGCACATTCGGTTAAGCACTTACTGCTTAACCCAAAGCTTGAGATTGCTTTTACGTAATAGCTTTGGTGTGCTTCTGTCCGTGTGCGTTTAAGATGATGTGTCGGGGACGGAATAGGCCTGGAGAAATAGCATGCATACAAATGTACATACGTTCTCTGAGCTAGTTTATTCAAGGCAGACCAGGAATATCCATTGAGAATTGGTCACGGTAAATATCCATTTGGCGCTTAATCAGTGTAGTTTCCACTGCATGTCAGACAGATCACTATGTAGGGAACTCACTATGTAGGGAACAGGGCTCTGGTTTAAAGTACCTCACTACGTAGGGAACAGGGCTCTGGTCTAAAGTACCTCACTAACTAGGGAACAGGGCTCTGGTCTAAAATACCTCACTAACTAGGGAACAGGGCTCTGGTCTAAAGTACCTCACTAACTAGGGAACAGGGCTCTGGTCTAAAGTACCTCACTATGTATGGAACAGGGCTCTGGTCTAAAGTACCTCACAATGTAGGGAACAGGGCTCTGGTCTAAAGTACCTTACTATGTAGGAAACAGGGCTCTGGTCTAAAGTACCTTACTACGTAGGGAACAAGGCTCTGGTCTAAAGTACCTTACTATGTAGGGAAAAGGGCTCTGGTCTAAAGTACCTTACTATGTAGGGAACAGGGCTCTGGTCTAAAGTACCTTACTATGTAGGGGCTAAGGCCCTGGTCTAAAGTACCTTACTATGTAGGGGCTAAGGCCCTGGTCTAAAGTACTTTACTTACTGGTCAAAAGGACCTCACTATGTAGGGAATAGGGCTGCGGTGGTCAAATATAGTTTAATGTAGGGAATACAGTAGCATGCTATTTGGGACGAACCTCCATCTGAGGAGTTGATCAGCAGGGACACTAAGTAGTGTAACTGAGTAGCCCTGAAGGGCTGGATAAACACTGAAAGTCTGCTGGTGACAGACAGACATACAGACAGACAGACAGACAGATGCACCAAAACACAGGCACAAACACGGACAGACAGAGAGAAAGGACTCTTTTAGAAAACATGTTTAATTACATAACATGTTGGTTGTTTTGTGAAGGCCTGCTGCAGACTTGGTGGTAGTGAAGGATCTGAAAGTGGCTTTTTGTTTAGCAGCAGCAGAACGGTGTAGCCTAATAGTTGTGGGAAACCGGAGGCAGCCATCAATCTGTGGCAGGAAAAATTAAAGACAAACTGGGAGCAACATGTTTAAAGGAGGATGGGGGGGGGCATAGGCCAGGCTAATACGAGAAGGAGAGAAGGGTGTGGATGTGTGTCGAGGGGGAGGGGTCAAGTGCTGGGAGAGGGGTGGGGCGGGAACCCAAGTATCCAAACAGAGTAGATGGAGTTTTAGCCCCCTGCGAAATAGAATGTGCTTCAGAGTTCTGAGCTGTCAGGAGCCTCTTGAGCCTGAATGCCAACGGCCTGTTTATCGGCACGATGTAAGGCAGGGAGGACGGAGCGAGGAATTAGCAGAGTCATCGTCGGCCATGTAACCCGACGCCTTCCCGTGATCGTCCACAGCAGCTGGGCAGCCACCATGTACAAAGGAGGTGGAACCAAGCTCCTCCTGGAACCATCTCAATCCCAACCCACATCCAAATACCCTCCACCTCAACTTGACTTAGGTGCAACTACAGCGCCGCAATTACGAGAACTGGGTTTTCTCACATTTAAAAACGATTTTATTTCTTTTAGGACTAGTTCAGGTTAGTCCTCTCCCTTTTCTTGGCCGATTACTGCCATCTGCTTCCTGGTTAGTAAACCTCTGGCCCTGACAAAGCCCTTCAGACAATGGCAATGTGACCGCACCCTTGATGGAAACTTCTATTTCTATAGGTGTAACAGACTGCAAATCTTTGTTATTCCATTTCAGCATTCGTTCCCTGTGGCAATAAGTGTTTAGGGTGAAAGAGCCGAATTCACGATTTGTCATTATGTGGCCAGCGATATATATTTTTTATAACCTCTACTGACTGTCACGGTAGGGGGCGATGCTTCCCTTCCTTATTCTTCTCCACGGTGGGGAGGCTTTGCAAGATGTCTAGCGGTATATACGCTTAAGTTGCTGACGCGGGGGCCCATAGTGATGTAGCAGGAGATAGAGAATCTCTGTTAGATTCATGCAACATGAGTTGGCCTGGTTGCAGAGTTATAAGGTAACATGAAACATGCCGTCAGGAAAAGAGAGGAGTAAGCACACCAGACTAGACAAGCTGTGTGAAAGTTGTCGGCCGGGACCCTCGTAGCGGTTTAGTGGGGGCCAAGTCTTAACTTGAGACCTGCAGGAGTAACTAAGACTTTTGCTTATAAGAACTTGTGCAGCTGAGTTGAAAAAGCATGACACTAATAACAACAGTGTTTTGGCTTCGATTCCCACGGATGTCCAGTATGAAAATGTGTGCACACCTTACCGTAAGTCACTCTGGATAAGAGCATCTGTTAATGTACTCAAATCTGAATCACAGATATAAAGTTCTGTCGAGGTGTCATGCAGGCCTCATTGATCTTTGGAAATGGAACTGATTTGATCCAGCTCTTAGTTCACTGCCAGTACTTATATACACTATAGTACATTATAGTACTATATATAGACAATATCTAGGATGCCAGTTACTCTGACTATATCTGATGAAACAACTTAGATAACATGTGTGTTAGTGCAGAAAAGACACAGGAAAACAAACAGGCCTATATTTAGTGTCAAAACACGCACATTAAGCAGTTGATTCCTATTTTTTGACAATGGTACTTACCAAATTGTGTTCCAATTCAGCAAGCCTGGTTCACTAGAAAGTCTGTATCTACTAACTTCTGGGAAATATCACACTACCATCTGGATTCGTTTTCCTCTGTCCTTCCATGCATAATAAATCATGAACATTGGGGGAATAAGGAATGTCTGGATCCATCCCAAAAATCCAATAAAGAAAGGGCCCTCTGACAATTAATGTTCAGACACAGGAAACAGGGACAGCATCCTAGTGTTGAGGTCTTGTTTCCCACAAAGCAGGGCTTTGGACTAAACCTCACACAATCGCTAAAATTCTAACACACTGACATGCTAACTATTAAAGGTGAATGGTAGATATGATGACATTATAAACACATTGTTAGGTCCCTGTCAAATGGTGAAAACTAATACAAATATTAGAACGGCAATGAAACATGCACATCATCAAGCACAACAGCTGCGCATTGCCAGTTAAAAACCTCAGCACAGATGTTTGAATCTCCTGTGATTCTAGTCTGAGCATGGTGTGGGTGGACTTATGCACTCAGTGCATAAGTGTATAATTCCCAGGGGGCACAGGGAGTAGTAAGCACAGTTCCTTGCTGGACAGAGACATTTGTCATTGTCTAACATTTGAAGCGCTGTCACCTCATTATGAAATGACCACACAGTTTACTAGCTCTCTGTCTACTTCCAAATTGGGGTCAACTAGAGTTTAAAAACAGAAAGTTCACAGGCATTTTGGTGCCATTTCCAGGAAGTTTGCTAGTGCCAGAAATAATGGGCTTCTAAATAATACTACATAAAAAAGCAACTCTTTGCAAGTTAACTTTTACTCAACTATATCGGCTAAAGGATTTGAGTCTAACCCAATTGTGCTGAAATGGCTCCAAGAAGTGAAACACTGTTCTTGGATCCTGCTACGATGCATCCATGAGTGAAATGGAGTGAGGACTCGGTCTATGGGGTCGGGGTGCAACAGAATGAAAAGGGACTTTGTTCAACTCACACTGAGAAGATAAGAGTGAAACAACTAAGTCCAGCCAAACGTCCAGCCGGCTGGTTCAAAAAGGCACTACAAGAAACGTATGGAAGGATAGCGAAGGTTCTGCTATCATGCTGACCTGAAGGGTATCACTCCTGGAGGCCTGGAATAGGAGCATAGCCTTTTTCAGAAGAAGGGAAAAAATCTCAAAATAAGTACGTCTACTACAAGTGGATACATACCATAACAGTTTTTCACAATCACTAGCACAGGAAAAACTAGTTCTATGAACAAATTTACACAAACCATGTTCTTGTACATTTTGTGAAAATTAGGGAAACTAGTCTGAAATTACAGCCAAACCTGAGCCATTTCAATGTTTGTATATTTATTTGAGAAAATGTTGTTTGCATTCAGGCAATGTCTGTTTAAAAACTGCAATAACAGTGTCACATAATAATGTGTTGCATGATTATTGGCAACCCTGCATTTAGTACTTTGTGCACACTCCCCATGCCAAGATATCAGCTTAGCCTATACTGTTTGATGAGGTGAGAAAACGCATAACAAGGAATCTGAGACTTTTCATCCATGCAGAATCTTTCCAGATCCTTGGTCTTCAGCTCACCTCACAGGTTTTCACAGGACTTTAGGACAGGGAACTGCGATGGCTTTGCAAAAGGTTAATTCTGTGGATCAGTGAGACATTTTTGTATGAATTTGGCGGTTTGCTTTAGATCAATATTGATGGAAGATCCAATGACGACCCGCTGTCAGTCTTCTGGCAGAGGCAGACAGATTTTGCTCTAAATCTCCTGGTACTTGACAGAGTCCAACCATCCTAACAAGGTTCTTTGGAAGTAAACCAGCCCCAAAACATCACTTCTCCACCACCACCTGTGATCCATAAAGATTTGCTTTTAACACTCAGACTGTCCTCACTGGTTCCTCATACTGAAAGGTTCAGCTTAAGCTCAGTTGATTTAAACCTCTTAATTTTAAGATTTAATTGGAGTGTTCTCTGACCTTCCCCATATTGACAGATGAATAAGGGGGTTTGGCGTGTGTATCACCGCATATTGATACCCGTGAAACATGAAATCATTGATTTTCAGTTAGTTTATATTGACTTAAATAAAAAAAAATTCTATTAGATTTGGTTCTTAAGAATTTCTAGGGGAGCAAATAATCATGGCAAGACATATGTATTTGTTGATTAAGAATGTTTTTCCTTTGAACAATTTAATCTGAAATAAAGATGATATTTCTAAAATTTTTAAGTGCGACATTAAGCCAAGGAACAACAAATAACTTTTTTTCATGTGCTTTCCCCCTTGTCTTTACCAAAGGTGTCAGTCATTTTTGGAGAGTTTTTTCCACTCTCACTTTATTTTCTCTTGCATCGTTGTTTTTTTTTCTTGAGACAAAAGGAAAAATCCAGTCCAAGAGCATTGGGCTGGATTCAAAGCCATACTGCATACAGTTGTGCTCATAAGTTTGCAAACCCTGGCAGAAATTGTGAAATTTTTGCATTGATTTTGAAAATATAACTGATCATGCAAAAAAACGTTTATTTAAGGATAGTAATCATATGAAGCCATTTATTATCACATAGTTGTTTGGCTCCTTTTTAAATCATAATGATAACAGAAATCGCCCAAATGGCCCTGATCAAAAGTTTACATACCCTTGAATGTTTGGCCTTGTTACAGACACACAAGGTGACATGCACAGGTGAAAATGGCAATTAAATGGCAATTTAATTTTCCACACCTGTGGCTTTTTAAATTGCAATTAGTGTCTGTGTATAAATAGTCAATGAGTTTGTTAGCTCTCACGTGGATGCACTGAACAGGCTAGATACTGAGCCATGGGGAGCAGAAAAGAACTGTCAAAAGACCTGCGTGACAAGGTAATGGAACTTTATAAAGATGGGAAAGAATATAAAAGATATCCAAAGCCTTGCAAATGCCAGTCAGTACTGTTCAATCACTTATTAAGAAGTGGAAAATTCCGAGATCATTTGATACCAGGCCAAGGTCAGGTGGACCACGAAAGATTTCAGCCAAAACTGCCAGAAGAATTGTTCAGGATACAAAGAAAAACCCACAGGTAACCTCAGGAGAAATACAGGCTGCTTTTGGAAAAAGTATGGTCGTACCACAAGCCTTTACTGCGCCAATGCCACAAAACAGCCCGGTTACAATATGCCCAACAACACCTTGACATGCCTCACAGCTTCTGGCATACTGTAATTTGGAGTGACGAGACCAAAATAGAGCTTTATGGTCACAACCATAAGCTCTATGTTTGAAGAGGGGTCAACAAGGCCTATAGTGAACAGAATACCATCCCAACTGTGAAGCATAGTGGTGGCTCACTGATGTTTTGGGGGTGTGTGAGCTCTAAAGGCACAGGGAATCTTGTGAAAATTGATGGCAAGATGAATGCAGCATGTTATCAGAAAATACTGACAGACAATTTGCATTCTTCTGCATGAAAGCTTGCCATGGGACACTCTTGGACTTTCCAGCATGACAATGATCCTAAGCACAAGGCCAAATTGACCCTCCAGTGGTCACAGCTGAAAAAGGTAAAGGTTCTGGAGTGGCCATCACAGTCTCCTGACCTTAATATCTTTGAGCCACCCTGGGGAAATCTCAAACGTGAGATTCTCAGACGACCAAAGACTTTGCATGACCTGGAGGCATTTTGCCAAGACAAATGGGCAGCTATACTACCTGCAAGAATTCGGGGCCTCATAGACAACTATTACAAAAGACTGCATGCTGTCATTGATGCTAAAGGGGGCAATACACATTATTGAGAACTAAGGGTATGCAGACTTTTGAACAGGGGTCAGTTCATTTTTTTCTTTGTTGCCATGTTATGTTTTATGATTGTCCCATTCTGTTATGACCTACAGTAGAATGTGAATCCCATAAGAAATAAAAGACGTGTTTTGCCTGCTCACACATGTTTTCTTTACAAATGGTACATACAGCTCTGGGAACAAGAAACCAGGCAAACCAAGTTCAGCCGGCCCACAATAAAATGTGTTAACCATAGCTGCCCTCTCGAGAATCAAACCTGGACGCCCACGTGAAAGGCTGTGTTGTTAAACACTACGCCACAAAGCTGAACATTTACTGGGTGTCAGTATAGCCTCTTGACATAATATAATTTTGTCACGCATTAACATCACGCCGAGTATGAATATTTTATTAGACACCATTAACCATTGTGTTAAACTGAGTAACGTTTCTTATTAAGTTTACCTCCACCACAAATAGCATCTATGAATTGTATGGCTTTTGCCACTGGCCGTTTTAACAGCTTATTAGCTATTCGTGAATGACATTGATACAATAACTACTGTATCAATATAGGTGATGATAACTGACTTTCTCGTCAAGTGAAAAGACGTGAGAATTGTGTACCCAGCGAAGTGTTTGTCAATCCTGAAGAAATCCTAAGACATAATTCGAAAATCCACCAGAAATAGTCGCAATATAACAGTAAACAGTTTCATTTTAGGTTTCCCATAACGTAGCTACTGAAGGTTGTAGCCAGTGAAGTTTTTGTCTATGCTGAACAAATCCTCATTTGCCACTGGCCATTTTAACAGCTAATTAGCCTTTCGTGAATGACATTGATACAGCATCTATCAATATAGGTGATGATAACTGACTTTTTTGTCAAGTGAAAAGACAAGAGAATTGTGTAGCCAGCAAAGTGTTTGTCTATCCTAAACAAATCCTAATATCCACCAGAACTGTTTTATTTTAGGCTTCCTATTACATACCTACATAGGGTTATAGCCAGCAAAGTTTTTGTCTGTCTTGAACCTCAGGCATAATGTGTTGTGACAGTTACGGGAGTCAAACAAAGGACCTGTTGATCCAGAGCCTGTGTCTCTAACCACTACGCTATTTAACAAAGGTCAGTCAGTCAGGCAGGCAGGCAGGCAGGCAGGCAGGCAGTCAGAGACATTCGCTCTTCTAAGCCGGCTCCGCTTACATGGTCCGGCAAAAGATAAGAGACCATTCCTAATGTTTCTTAAATCAGCATCTCTACATGTATGGCTGCCATTCCATTCCAATGTCTGTTAAATTCCAACACAGGCACACCTCATTTTACTTAATGAGTTACTGATTAGGTGATTACCTGAACCAAATCTAATTTAACAAGGAAAAGTATAAAAACCACTGCTGTGGTCATCACTATCCTCTTGCAATAGGACCATCTGGATGGCAAAAACAGTGCAAGTATTACCTCAAAGGTAATTTGAATAAAAAAATAACTATTCAGCATGACAAAAGAGGTGAAAAAAAAGCTTTGAGTAAGGAAAAGAAGGGTTCAATTCTGACTTTACTGGCAGAGGGATACAGTGAGCGTCAGTTTGCTTCCATCCTGAAAATTTCAAAGACGGCGGTTCATAAGAACAAGGTCAAGCAACAGACAGTGGGGACAACAAAGCTACAGACTGGCAGAGGGCGAAAACGACTGTCCACTGACCGAGATGACCGTCAACTCTTTCAAATGTCACTCAACAACCGTAGGATGACATCAAGTGACCTACAAAAAGAATGGCAAACAGCAGCTTGGGTGAATTGCACGGTGAGGACGGTTTGAAACAGGCTCCTGGGAGCAGGGCTGAAGTCGTGCAAAGCTAGAAAAAAGCCCTTCATCAATGAGAAGCAAAGAAGAGCCAGGCTGAAGTTTGCAAAAGACCATAAGGCTTGGACCGTAGAGGAATGGAGTAAGGTCATCTTCTCTGACAAGTCAAATTTCAGCTTTGCCCAACACCTGGACGTCTAATGGTTAGACGGAGACCTGGAGAGGCCTACAAGCCACAGTGTCTCGCACCCACTGTGAAATTTGGTGGAGGATCAGTGATGATCTGGGGATGCTTCAGCAAGGCTGGAATCTGGCAGATTTGTCTTTGTGAAGGACGCATGAATCAAGTCAAGTACAAGGTTATCCTGGAAGAACACCTGCTTCCTTCTGCTCTGACAATGTTCCCCAACTCTGAGAATAGTTTTTTTCCAGCAGGACAATGCTACATGCCACACAGCCAGGTCAATCAAGGTGTGGATGGAGGACAACCAGATCAAGACCCTGTCATGGCCAGCCCAATCTCCAGACTTGAATCCCATTGAAAACCTGGAATTTGATCAAGAGGAAGATGGATGGTCACAAGCCATCAAACAAAGCCGAGCTACTTGAATTTTTGTGCCAGGAGTGTCATAAAGTCACCCTACAGTAATGTGACAGACTGGTAGAGAGCAGCCAAGATGCATGAAAGCTGTGATTAAAAATCAGGGTTATT
The DNA here is from genome assembly GCA_016801175.1 of Esox masquinongy. Classification (NCBI taxonomy): domain Eukaryota; kingdom Metazoa; phylum Chordata; class Actinopteri; order Esociformes; family Esocidae; genus Esox; species Esox masquinongy. Next base: position 42,497 of record JACXGI010005741.1, read on the forward strand.
CCACCAAATATTGATTTCTGAACTCTTCCTAAGTTAAAACATTTTGTTGTTGATAAATGTATTTTGTTGTTCATAAATGAATATGAATTTGTTTTCTTTGCATTATTTGAGGTCTGAAAATCTTTTTTTGGTTATTTTGACTAGTTGTTATTTTCTACAGATAAATACAGTAAATGACAATATTTTTATTTGGAATTTGGGAGTAAAGTTGTCAGTAGTTTATAGAATAAAACAAAACTGTTCATTTTACTCAAACAAATACCTAGTAAAACCAGAGAAATTGGTAACTGATAATTTTGCAGTGGTCTCAATTTTTCCCAGAGCTGTATATTACCAATTCTCCAAGGGTATGCAGACTTTTGAGCAGAACTGTAACTATATGTGCCCCAAAAAAACGTAGTTCTGATGTATTTTAAAGAATGTAATGACAAGCATATTTCATTATTGTCTCCGTCCCACAGCCCACTGCTGAGAGACCCAGGTGTGGTGGCATCTCTGGCCAAGCAGAATGCCAAAATGGCCACCCTGCTACCTCCCGCAGGCACCCAAGTGTTCCGTCGCTTCACCCCAGAGTCGCTGGCGGAGATTGAGAGGCGGATTGCCGAGGAAGCAAAGGAGCAGGACAAGAAGTTAGCTCTGAACATTGAGGTAGCAGAGGAAGACCTACCGAAGCCATCCGCTGATCTGGAGGCCGGCAAGGCCCTGCCATTTATTTATGGAGATCCACCAGCTGAGCTTCTCAACACACCTCTGGAGGAACTGGACCCATTCTACAAATCACACAAAGTAATACTATCATTAATGCCCTTTAGCAGACACTTTTCTCCAAAGTAATACTATCATTAATGCCCTTTAGCAGACACTCTTCTCCAAAGTAATACTATCATTAATGCCCTTTAGCAGACACTCTTCTCCAAAATAATACTATCATTAATGCCCTTTAGCAGACACTTTTCTCCAAAGTTACAAAAGCATAATTTACTCCTGGTTCTAATGTTCGTCTTTTGTCATCATATGCACATTCTTATAGGTCCCAGATTTTTCACCAGGTGTAAATGATTAAAACTGTGATTAGTTCTTACGGTGTGAACAGATAAGATCATGTCAAGATCAGGGTAACATAATATCAAGACATTATGATAATAACATAATATATCTAATAACATAATATCTAGATGTGTAACCAGGACAACACAATACAGCAGGTAAATGGTGTCCTCAGTCCCTGTCCCTTATATTACTAACCTAAGGCTGATTACTCTTCATGTAGAGGTCCTTCAACTTGTACAATGTATATTCATTAATGTTGGTTTGTGTCTTCCAGACCTTTATTGTCATCACCAAGGGGAATACCATCTTCAGGTTCAATGCTGAGCCGGCCTGCTACATCCTGTCGCCCTTCAATCTTCTAAGGAGAGGAGCCATCAAAATTCTCATACATTCATATCCTTTCATTATGATTATACTGTTCTACTTTTCTACAGAGGCTAAGTACAGTACGTTGATTTGGGACTGGAATGTCAGCTATGAGAAATACTGTATGTAAGTTTGTTTCCCCAGGTTTGAACACATCGTAATAATTCTATACAGGTGCTGGTCATATAATTAGAATATCATCAAAATATTGATTTATTTCAGTAATTCCATTCAAAAAGTGAAACTTGGATATTATATTCATTCATTACACACAGACTGATATATTTCAAATGTTTATTTCATTTAATTGTGATGATTAAAACTGACAACTAATGAAAATCCCAAATTCAGTATCTCCGAAAATTAGAATATTACTGAAGACCAATACAAAAAAAGGATTTTTAGAAATGTTGGCCAACTGAAAAGAGTGAACATGAAAAGTATGAGCATGTACAGCACTCAATACTTAGTTGGGGCTCCTTTTGCCTGAATTACTGCAGCAATGCGGCGTGGCATGGAGTCGATCAGTCTGTGGCACTGCTCAGGTGTTATTAGAGCCCAGGTTGCTCTGATAGTGGCCTTCAGCTCTTCTGCATTGTTGGGTCTGGCGTATCGCATCTTCCTCTTCACAATACCCCATAGATTTTCTATAGGGTTAAGGTCAGGCGGGTTTGCTGGCCAATTAAGAACAGGGATACCATGGTCCTTAAACCAGGTACTGGTAGCTTTGGTACTGTGTGCAGGTGCCAAGTCCTGTTGGAAAATGAAATCTGCATCTCCATAAAGTTGGTCAGCAGCAGGAAGCATGAAGTGCTCTAAAACTTCCTGGTAGACGGCTGCGTTGACCTTGGATCTCAGAAAACACAGTGGACCAACACCAGCAGATGACATGGCACCCCAAACCATCACTGACTGTGGAAACTTTACACTG
>JACXGI010005742.1:16280-32916 GCA_016801175.1 Esox masquinongy
ATTTTTTTTTTTTTTTTTTTTTTTTTTACATTTGTTTTAATATAAGAAACTGTTTCAGAATCGTTTTTTGTATTTAGTCACCATTGCATGCATATTATGTATATATCTCAAATCAGTTGCCTCACAGCTATAAACTCTCTTTGGCGAACATTACACATCGAAAAGTGTTTTACAACATTAATAGTGTGTAACCATATTTGCAGAGTTTCGATGAAACACACTCAAAGTTTAGTGAATTTAGTAAAAGTTCTTAACATCAATAAAAATGTGTTTACCGGAAGCGGAAATTGGAATCAGATTGCGCAATACACCTTATTATCACGTGACATCGCATTCGGCTAATCATGTGACAATTGAATGTCTGAAAAATACAGTACAAATCTGAGCAGCAACGTGAAACTACATATGATCTCATTTGTCTTTCTTCAATAACACGGATTAATTGGCTGATTGAACTCCAGAAGAGGCAAGCTTAATGTTCAAGGTATGCCCGCAAATGAAGCCTGATGAAAGCCAGGACATTTTATTAATCTTTAGCCTAGCCTGCAGCAGCCTACTCATAGAGAACCTAGGCTATACTTCCTTTTTGTATTGAACATCTAGCTTGTTGAAAAAGACCTGCAGAAATTGGCTGAAGTGCATGTTGGAAATGTGATAATACAAAAATTATGCGAGTGAAACAGTCTCGAAACTAAACTATCAGATGTATCCCTTCCACTCATCCCTGACAGACAATGCTTAAGGAGACGCTCTATGTCGTCCTTCTGTGTGCTTTTCTGGAGGCAGCGCAGTCCCGGGGCTGCTCGAGTTTCTTCTGCCGAAAATCTCAGCGTCTCAGCTTGCTTTCCAAGGGAGCCGATCCAGGCTCACCCCTCTTTCTTACCCCCTACTTGGAAAAGGGCAACATTGAAGAGGGTAGGTTTACACTGTAGCAAGTATTTTGTTATTTTTCCCTACTACTATGCAATACAAATTATCGTGTATCTCAGGAATAATTATTTATACCCGCTGGATCGCTGAAATGGTCATGTTCCAGAGAATCTTAACGACTGCCGCAGTCAGACTGCTATACAAATCCCTTTGCATCTTCAGTAATGACTATTACTTGTCAGTTTGTCGCAATTTTGATCACATCGAACACAGCCAATGTATTTGTGATTGAGAAGGCTTTGAAGACTTCCGCCAATAGAATGAATTTAAAAAAAAATATTGAATTTTTAAGAAAATGCCTGTTTGTAGTGGGGACAGTAACATGAAACTTCTTTAAAAACGCTGCATTAAAATGTGGGTAATAGACAAAACAAATGTCGATCTTAAATGTAGCGGCAAAACAAATTTTGGCCTTAAATGTATTTCCATAGCTTTACATTTTTTTACATGACAGTAAATGGCGCCCACTATTAGTCATCTAGGGTTAATTATACATAATTGCTTAGCAGTCAAATTTTTAAAAACTGATGATGGCCGACATCATGGTAATGTTTAGATCATTCATGACATGTTACAGTATTGCACAGAAGTCTGATAAAGACTACTGATGATTAACCATACATTTTACCTGAGGCTGTTTTTCAGTATGTTCAGATGCAATGAACTCTTTCTATTTTGCAGCACGGAAACTGAGTCTGGTTGGACCCCTGCCAGGTGCCAATGTCAAGAGTTATGCTGGTTACCTGACTGTCAACAAAAAATACAACAGCAACCTCTACTTCTGGTTCTTCCCTGCACAGGTATCTTTTTCTAGCTATCACTCTTTGTGTAATTATCATCATTTTATCATCTCCTATGAATGACTTCGTGAACCACTGGTAGAATTCTATTTAGATATGGACAAGCTTAAAATAAAGACTTTAGGGATTTTGAGTATGTTTTGATAGCCTAGAACCCTTAAACTCAACTCTGGACCTCAAAGCCAGTTCCACTGTGTTTTTTCATTGCAGCCCTCTAAATAAGAATTTAATTAGACTTGGGACACCAGGTGAATGCAATTAATGATGAGGTAGAACAGAAAACAAGGCAGGCTCCGGACCTTGTAGGGTAAGAGTTGAGTACCCATGCCTAGACGTTTTTACCAGATAACTGTGTGTAACCACTGTAGCCACAAGGTGGCAGTGTTACATGATGCTTGGTTGGAAGCCTGGTACTGTATCTCAGTAGTACCCATATGTGCCAAGGTAGCAGCAGCATCCATTGTTAGACCGACATTAACATGTGTGTGTCTCTGTCCCTGAAGGAGCAGCCTACGAACGCTCCCGTCCTCCTGTGGCTCCAGGGGGGTCCTGGGGGAACCTCTATGTTTGGGCTGTTTGTAGAGCATGGACCCTACGTTGTGTTCAAGAACTTAACAGGTACATGCTTGGCTATATATTTATTTTCACCCGAGAACCTAATTCCAGAAGCGACTTTGTTAGGGCATTGACCATTGCTGTTATTTGTTGTCATTGGTAATTGATCCTGAAACCCAGATGGGTTGGCTGTTTCTGTTCATCCCTGAACTAAATTCCTCAGGCTTCATCTTTTGTCATTGTGAACCTTATTCCTGTTTGCAGTGGGATACAGAGAATTCCCCTGGACTTCCAGATACTCTGTTCTCTACATCGACAATCCAGTACGTATGGCATTTACTAACTCTCTTTGAACAAATGTACGGTAGAGGCAAGTCCTAAATGGCACTGTGCCGTGTGGTGCCATGAACCCCAATGAATGTCAGTGCTAGGGAGTAGGGTGCCATTTAGGGACAGAGTGGTCTGTCTTAAACAGGCAGGTTTGGTTGGAGTTGATTATGTGGAGGCCTGCAATATGTTACCTATTTGCATGTGATTTTGCGTAATTGTAATGTCAGGTGCATGTTTTTTTGTCCAGGTTGGTACAGGTTTCAGTTTCACAGATGATGACAATGGCTTTGCACAGAACCAGGATGATGTGGGCAGAGATCTTTACAGGTGAGACAGATGTCAGTACTGCATTTACACAGGAAACCCAATTCTGATGTTTTTTCCCACTAATTGGATTTTACCCAATTGCATATATTTTACGCATCAGATCTTCAGAGCTTATTTTATTAGTCATTAATTTGCTAATTCTATACCCAGTGGCTGTTTTTTTTCTACATATTCTTGATGTGGGATGAGAAGGATCCAGACACTGCAATTGTCTTTTATCCTGGATCAGACTGTTTTCAGGCAGTTTACTTTCTGATGAGAATTGGGCCTGGTCATTCTGATCCAAGTAACGCAATGAGAATTGGGCCTGGTCATTCCGATCCAGGTAACGCAATGAGAATTGGGCCTGGTCATTCCGATCCAGGTAACGCAATGAGAATTGGGCCTGGTCATTCCGATCCAGGTAACGCAATGGGAATTGGGCCTGGTCATTCCGATCCAGGTAACGCAATGAGAATTGGGCCTGGTCATTCTGATCCAGGTAACGCAATGAGAATTGGGCCTGGTCATTCCGATCCAGGTAACACAATGATCTTTGACCCGGCCTTTACCTTGTCAGCCTGTGTCACTACTACTATTATTCTGTCATATGAAACGTATTAGTGAACTACAGAGCCAGATACAGTATAAGTAAGTAGGCATTTCATTTTACACTTCTCCATATAACAACAGGTATTTCATATTTTTGATCAGGGTAATCTGATCAAGTGAGCTGTCTTTCTAAACATAGCCTTACAGATACACGATCTTTGCAAAGATGAAAACATAGGCTTCTTGAGATTAGAAAGAAATACATTTTATGGTTTCAAGCATTGCCTCTGCACAATATACACTTACAACCCAGGACCTTGGTTATGTCTCATGTGAGGCACTGATTCCGTACCCTGTTGTTTCTTTGCCATTCAGTGCCTTGACTCAGTTCTTCCAGATCTTCCCAGAGTACCAGTCCAACCCATTCTATGCTACAGGAGAGGTATGTTTGGCCGGTACTTTGTTACATACTTTCCCAGAGCGAATGAAGAGTTACTGAACTTGAGTTGAACTGACCTCCATGTTTCCAGTCGTATGCAGGAAAGTATGTCCCAGCCATTGGTTACTACATCCATAAGAACAACCCCACCGCCAAAGTGCAGATCAACTTCAAGGGTGTTGCCATAGGAGACGGCCTCTGTGACCCAGAGCTGGTGGGTGTCTTTCGTTCATTCTCAACTCCGCTTGGATCTAATCTAAGTAGTACAAGAGAAACTCAGGTGGACATGCTACTGGAAATAGCCCACCGTGACAGTAAGTGAAGGTGTGTCTCTAACTCCCCTCTCTCTGTCCTCCTCTCAGATGCTGGGAGGGTATGGAGACTTCCTCTACCAGACAGGCATGATAGACATGCTCCAGAAGCAGTATGTGGAGCAGCAGACAGACAATGGGGTGCAGCTTATCCGACAGGAGAAGTGGGTGGAAGCCTTTGAAGTAAGATGCTGTTGATGTTCCACAACAAAGCAGTACCCCTGCGAATCCCTGTGACCCTAAACTGTGTGCGCCGTAACTTGAAGTGTGTTCGATGTTCTTTGTAACGGGCCAACCCTGCACATATGCCTGTCACGACCTCTGACCCCAGGTATAACTGTCCACTCCCCTCTTGCTTCCAGGTGTTTGACAGCTTGCTGAACGGTGACATTGAACCGTACCCGTCCTTCTTCCAGAACGCCACCGGCTGCACTAACTACTTCAACTACCTGCAGTGTCGGGTTGGTAGACTCAGACGGTACACCACTTATACAGAGACTGACACACATCTGTTTCAACATGGGTTCAGTTATACATTAACCGCAATAGGTACATTTCCTGAAAGAAAATGTTTGTGCTTGCTGACGCTGTAAAAAAACAAGACCGAAATTAAAATGTGTGTTATGTTGTGTCGCGCTGCAGGAGCCGGCAGACCAGGAGTATTTCTCCCAGTTTGTGACGCTGGCGAAGGTGAGGCACTCCATCCACGTTGGAAACCTGACGTTCCACGATGGCTCGGAGGTGGAGAAGCACCTGGTGCAGGATGTCATGAAGAGCATCAAACCCTGGCTCGCCACGCTCATGGACAACTACAGGGTAAGATGAGGGACGCACCCTGGAACAACGTGTCACCACACGTTGGTTTGTCTTAGTTTGGGTCGCTGTATCGGACACCACTTACAAACACCAGCTTCTCTTATTGGCTGTTGATTGAGTGAAAAACACACGTTGGTTGTTTGTGTTTGACGAGCGCCTGCCCTCCCAGGTGCTGATCTACAGTGGTCAGCTGGATGTGATTGTGGCAGCCCCCCTGACCGAGAGGTTCCTGCCCACGGTGAACTGGACCGGGGCCGATGAGTTCAGCAAAGCCCCCCGCTTCCACTGGAAGGTCCAGCCAGAGGACACGGAGGTGGCCGGATACGTACGCCAAGTAGGAGAGTTCTACCAGGTCAGTGCTGGCCGTCTGTGTCGAGGGCTCCCACTGGGTTGCCAAGTCAGTGCTGGCCGTCTGTGTCGAGGGCTCCCACTGGGTTGCCAGGTCAGTGCTGGCCGTCTGTGTCGAGGGCTCCCACTGGGTTGCCAGGTCAGTGCTGGCCGTCTGTGTCGAGGGCTCCCACTGGGTTGCCAGGTCAGTGCTGGCCACCCTGTTATGTAGGAGACGCTCTGATTCAGAGCGATTCAGTCAGTGCTTTCAGCTGCGGATTGTAGGAAAACAACCAGGTGACACCAAGTGATTATTCAGAACTGCCGTTATCAACTAAATCTTTGCAATGAAGATAAGAGGAACTTTATTGACACCAAACGGGAACACAGTGCTTCTGATGAGGAAACTGAACATTGTGACAACCCCATGACCATTGATTGGGTCTTATATAAACTCTGTCTCTCCCGTTATCCTGCAGGTGATCATACGAGGGGGAGGGCACATACTGCCGTACGACCAACCAGAGAGGTCCTTCAATATGATTGACAGATTCCTCTCAACGCAGGGATTTCTTTGAGCAAGTCGGGGGACAGAGCAGGAACACAGCTGATCGGAGTTCCTCCACCTTTGACCTGGCATTTGTTTCCGGACTTTGACTCAGTGCCTGTTGATTTTAAACGCTTGTTAGCAAGTACGTTACCATGGAAACCAGTAAAACGTGACTTGTCACCCGGAGAAGTTGCACTCTCAGTGGTCTTGTTCAATGGCTATAATGGATGTGATTGTTTTGACAGCTTTGCTTCTGTCAGGGTTTGATAACGTCCAGAATGTCATAACAGTCCGATTGAAACTGCTCCGTAAATTCAAATGAATTCTAGAGAATAAATTAATTCTCATGTTTGCAATCCTGCAGATCTGTGGAAATTAATGCTTTTTTTTTTACTACTGTGGACAGTGATGTGTTGCACATGATGATCAATATTTTTTGACAAAGAGGATAACATTTAATAATGTAATAATGTAATAATTTCAATAAAAAGAAAACCAAGCATTGCTCTGTCAACAAGTTCCATGGATGAACACCAGAGGGCACCAGTGTTTCAAATATGATGAATTCCTAGTGGTATTGTAACTTGTAACTGTGAATTCATGTTAAAATTAGAAAATAGCGCCATTGTTGAACTTCAAAGAACGACCAATGCTTTTGCTTATTTAATTTTTTCCTACATGCATATGTTTCGGTCATACAAAAGCAATCTGTTTTAATAAAAAAAAAAAAGTTTGACAATAGGCTACCATACCTTCCTGGTTCTGGCATGACAGTACTACCAAAAGAGAACCCACACCTGCTTCAGATAATAATGCCTGTATAGTATGTTCTACAGCAACCGATCAACTGGCTGGCATGTTTGTCTTTGGTTGTTCTGGCAGTTCACTCCACCATGTACCTCTTTAAACCACCATGTCACTCATTATCTCATCAGTCCTCTACGAGGCAGTCTGGTCATCTCAATATTTAATGAGGTTTTTTGGCCATGTTGAACATGTTACTCTTTAATGTGAAAATCAATGTTCAGAGCTTTATATTAGAAGACTACTTTTAGGTTATTTGTAAGTGGGGAGTTGGTTGTGTCCTTAAGACTTCCTGTTCTGGACATTATTACCTTCTTGCATAACCCCAGACATGTTCTACAGTAGATTATCACTATCTACAGAACATTGTTTCTGTCTGCGCATTGTCACATCCAAGATGTCACGGTTTTGTATAGATCTTCATAACTCATTAAGGTTGTTCTGATCTTAATGTATTTAGAACCAAGGTGTGTGGGGGGGGGTGTAATGTAAATCACAGATAGAACCTTTGATATTTCTGATATGTGAATCTGGGTTGAGCAAAAAGGTTATATTGTCATTCGTGATAAATATTAGGTAATATGCCTCCTTATTTCTAGCTCCATCCTTGAATATGCTGAACAAAAAATATAAACACACCAATTTTAAAGATTTTACAGAGTTAAAGTTCATACCAGTCTAATGAAATAAATAAATTAGGCCGTAATCTTTGTATTTCACATGATAGAAATAAGCTTTTATGTGTATGTAAAACCTACATTTCAGTTTTTGAAACATGGGACTTAGACACTTTAGTATTGCATTTTTGTTCATTATACATGCATTAATTTTTCTTTAAAAGGAGTAACATAAAATAACACACTACACTATACAATGGACCTCTAGCAACATTGAGCTGACCACTAGATGATGGTGGCCTCTCACATAGTCAGGAAACTACTTGCTTATCAGTAACATGTGGTAAGTTTGTCATTTTTGTGAAAAATCCTTTCCATGGATGTTTTTGTCACAAAGCACCTGTATTTAATTATTTTATTATACCACAAACAACTTCATGGACATCCTGAAATGTCAAACAAATCAAAGTTATTGGGAAACCTGATTATATGAATAATCAAGGACAATGGATTTTAAGGTTTTATCTGCAAAATGTATAGGTTAAATACTATTTTTAAATCCCAGATTTAGTATGTGTTTTTTGTCTTCCTCTTTCATCACTGTAGGTACATCACCTTATATACAATGAAAGATGTTGCCTTCATCACACCTAGGTCAACGAGGTTTCCACAGAAATACTTTTTGTTTTCACTTTTCATATTATTTACCTTTTAGGAAACAACATATTTCTCCCGTGAACAACCACCTGAAGGGCAACTTCATTTGAACAACATTTTTTCCCCCCTAAATGTTAGATACGAATGTCTAGTCCCAAGGTCTTGATGTCATGAATGCATTTCTTATATGCATGTAAATATAAAAATATTGTCTGTCTGTGATTTAAAATACACTTCATTAGGCATTTGAGTCTACTTTGAGTAAGGTTACAGAACAAGTGCTTTATTTTCATACTGTAATGTTGCCACGGTGATATTTAACATCTGTACAAATGCAAAAGAGAGAGCAGACAATACAATATGCGATGACACAAAATGTACAAAGTTATGCAGGCAATTATGAATTCATCAATTAATTAGGCATAATAAAGAACGGACATGTATCGAAGCGAGGAAATAATCCTTGACTAACATACACTGAAAAGGCTGCAGACAAGTGCTACGCGAACATCATTTACATACATGTATCAACCACAGAAGGCTCCTTCTGAAAAGAAAGGTGGTTGTGTTACATGTAGAGTCAGGATTACAGAAATGAATTACATTCTATACAATATTTATAGTTTTATATTCAAAATTATACATTTATACTTTTGTTAATGGTGTAAGCATTCTTTTCCACGTTTCTCACAGAAACCCAAACAAATCCACTCACACTGCACTCCCTTCACCTATCGCCTTGTACAGATCTCTTTCCTCCTAAACATCGCTTCTATCCACTGTCAAGAAGGCCAACTGTTGGCTGTTACTTCAACAAAATGTGACAAAAAACTCCAGTTGTCATGTTATGGTCAATGTCATGTTCTCCATGATGTAAGAATGTTATTTCAGAACTTCATAATAATCAAGTAGTTGGTGAATGTAATAAGCCATACTGTACAGATCCTAATGTTGGTAAAAAAAAAAAAATTTAATAAGGCAAGCACTTTTTAGGTGTTTAACAGGGAAGCCCTTTATGTTAAACCTTTCACACATTCGGTTACACACTAACACACACACACACTCAAACCGATCGTCCAACCCTTTCTACAAAACCATGGTGCAACACACTCGAGAAAAAGCGAGAGCATGTTTCCAGTTCACCTCGCTAATTTAGTTAGCTACCTTCACAGTGAGCGAAACTGGAGATCAACAAGGTTGTCTAAACAGACATCTGAAAGGTACACGTGTAAAGCTTCATAAGCAGCACCCTACAAACCGCCTTGCAGTCTCCACAGAACAACAGTCAGTCAGTCAGTGTGTCGCTGGTGTTTGAACCGGGCATCGCTGAGACCTCGATATGGCTATTCTACCCTCCGGCAATCACAGAGGACAAAGTGCATAGACGGCTACATGGTTCCTCCCTCCATCGCCAGCCTCTGGAGCTGATTGGCTGGCTCCTAATAAAGGACACCGTGCCCTAAGTTACTGCTGGGATGAACATGTTCAGGGAATAGAATGACAGAGGATGGGGACGTTTCTCCAAGGCACAGATCTCGGGCCAGCTTAGTAACTCCCCTCTATAATAGTTAAGGTAAGGATACGGATATGGTAAGCTGTTCCTAGATCAGCGCTTCCTACGGGCTGGCTTGAGCAAGGATGACAGAGTTGTGGTCAGAACTAAAACGTATATCTAGCTTTTCTGCTGGAGGATTTTTTTTTGACAGAGCCAACAGACATGCACAGACATGCAGACACACACACAGACAGACACACACTCAGGCAGACACACACCCAGAGCTCCATCTACGGCTATACCCCTATCGATGAATCATTACAGACTGCGCCTTGGAAAAGTGAAAGTAAATTCAGACAGAGCTGACATGCTGCATCTAATGTGAATGCAGTCTCTGCTAACGAGGGAACAACGCCTTTAACCTGTAACCATGGTGAGGCTGAACTTCAGCAATAAACACTGAGTTCAGACCCTAGAAGTAAAGGTCAGAGGTTAGATGGAGGGTCAGCGTTTTCCCCTTGGTCAGCCCGTCAGTTAGCTTTGCCAAATCCCTGACACACACGCCAACAGCAGGAAGACACACACACACACACACACACACACACACACACACACACACACACACACACACACAGGGTTTTACACTCAAAGACTGGGGAAAACAATCACTTAAACAGCTCAATGGAAAAGTTAATTACGTCTAAAAGGTATTTGAAACAACCAAAATTGCCTTCATTGCATAAAAAAGACAAGTTTAGGCACGTTGTGACATTGTGGAAAGCATTACGGCTAAAACTGCTAAATAGCTTTTTCAAATTGGTCATAACAGTTCTGCGGGCCCGTTGATAAAGAGCCACTTCTAATCATTATTTGACGCACTGTCAAACACAGACTGACAGACTAAAAAAAATCAACTCTCTGAGCTTCCATCTTTCTCTGTGAGTGTCACCTATAATAACCTCCCAGGGGTATATTGAGGCAGATACACGGGACAGCATGGTGCTCGTATTTGGAATGTTCAGGTCATTTGGAATGTACCGCCGATTCCGGAAGACGGGATGCAGCATCACCAAAACAACACTGAAGGATGCCTTGTCCCTCAAAACTTGACTTGGTCCGGGAGAGTGGAAGAGACAGCGGCGTCTACTTCCAGAGCTGCCTTCCTTGCTGGTGCCACAGTGCAGGGCTATATGGCTGATAATTGGAACCACAATACTAGGACGTATTGCTGAAATTTGAACTTATTCTCAATACCATTCGATCGTTTGTCACATGTTAACACCCTCAAAATGTCATTCATGTGTTTCTATGGTAACAGTCATGGTCCTTTTTTTTTTTTTTTTTTAGAAAAAGAGCGTCATTCAATAGAAACACCAGACACAAGTCATTTTCAAAGTTATAGCATATCATGGCAACAGTTTGACTCCTTTAAAACCCAAACAACGTAATGATGTGGAGACAGTAGCATCTGAAACTCACTAGCTAAGAATCTGTCCACACCCTAACATGCTTCATACCCTGTACGGTACACGTAACTAGCTCAGTGATCCCCAACTCCACCCACTTCCCCCAAACAGTACTCATATGTCCCGTGATCCTGAGCAAGTACACCTGATTCACCCGTCAGCTTATCGCCAGGCCCTCAATGCGTTTAACGCAACGCGTGGTTCTGTTGGTCTGGGGCCACATCACAAATGTGTGTAACTGGTGGCGGAGGATTGGCTGGGAAACAAGATGCTACACACACAGCATGTGACCCACCTGTCTGACACCCTGCCATGGCCTCTGACACACGCGCTGCATCGGTCACACACACACACACACACACACACACACACACACACACACACACACACACACACACACCCACGGCTTTGTCCCAGATGGCACCCTGTTCCCTAGGTAGTACACTGTTTCCACACAGGGCTTTGTTCGAAAGTAGTGTCCACGATGGATTTTAAATCGTAAATGATACCCTTATCCCAGGCCCTCTGTTTGCACTCCCCTCTGGCTTATAGACAAGTGTCCCAAAGTTGGCCAAAATTATAGAGGACGTAGGGGCTAATTAGACACTCCGGTGGCCCCTTCCATCGAGTCTACATAAAATGCCATGTTATTTTTTAGCTTGTGCAATTTCACACAATGGATAGTTGTTCTCTAATTATACAACACTTGCATTTGTTCACATTTGATGTGGAGGCGTGACACGTAAATGAAGTGCATGCTAAATTAAAAACGTAACTGTTACCAGGGTTTATATCTTGTAAAACGACAGGAGGGATTTGTTCATTGGAGCATACTTGTTTTATTGTTTAAAAGTGGAATGTAAATTGCATCACTTAAGCCACAAGTGCGTTACCCTCAGAGTTCAGTTAGCAAAACATAACAGCACAGGGCCCTACGAGCACGCTAAGGGCAACGGGCTAGTTTGAGATTCAGAGATACAATAAGGTGCCATATGGGACAATACCAAGGTCACAGAGGTCGCAGAGGTGGTGGGGTGGGTAGCAGAAGTGGCAACATTCTGAAGTTTGTGTCCCTTTGCTGTGTCACTATAGTGACCCCAGCAGGGCTTTGTACCAGAACAAGACACATGGGCTATCCTGCACGAATTACAAAACTCCCTTTTCAGCTAAAGTACAAATCAAAAACACGGATATGAAAAATTAGACGGACAGACATGGAGGACGAAGCGAGAACGAAGACAGACCCAGAGAACAGAAACGGTACGAGCTGAAAGGGTCTATAAAAATACTACTATAGCTACAGTATAAAGAGCGGCCTTACAGGCTCCGGATGATTCTCCAGACCAGGTCCTGAAGAGGCGGCGCAGGCCGTCCCACACAGACAGACAGAGAGACAGTCCCCAGAGAGACCTGCAGGCCTGTTGGGTTGGCTACGGGGATGCGGAGGGCGGGGCTACTGCAGTCTCTCTCCGCTCTAGTGGATGGGGTGGATGTCTGTGCGGTGGTTGGGCGGGCCGTGCACTGTGCTGCCCCCTCCTGTCGTGGAGGTGGATGTGGTGATGGTGTTGTGCTGGATGACCTGTTGCTGGGAGCAGGCAGGGGTGGGGCTGTCAGCTGGACTGCTGTCTGGACCTGAGGAGCAACACACACACACACACAAATGAGTGGTAGAGGAGTGGGTGGTCAACTGATTGTGTGTGTGTGTGTGTGTGTGTGGGTGTGTGTGTGTGTGTGGTGGGGGGGGGGATTATTGTATAACTAACAGGCATTGGTGGATACTGTAAATTAAATAGTATTTATTTATAGAATGACAAACAACCCTCAAATGAGTGAAACTCATTCATTCCCTTTATCACTCTGTATTTTATATATCTAGACAAACCCAGTCAAAACATTCAACAGTTAAAAACCTCTTTATTTCCAACAAAATTGCATTTTAAAATGTAAATGTACAGTATGATACACAGAACTTAGAAAACATATTTTACTTTTTCCCCCAACAAGGAATAATCTATCATAATTAAAATAAGATGGAAAAAGTCATCTTTAAGCCCTTTAAAAGATGTTTTTCTACATTCTCAGTTCTAGGGGAGACGTGCATAAACATAATGGGCTCCTCAACGCCATTCTCTCCCAGCCAGTCAGCCAGCCAGCCAGCCAGCCAGTCAGGACCAGTCCAGCCTACTCCTTCCACCGCACAACAAGCCATTGAGAGCAGCGCGGTGCGGGGGGAAGTGACTAGGATTTTCCTGCTCGCTGAAGCCGCCTTCCACTAATTACATGGAAATGTCACCATATCAGAGGGCCGGGCTCTGATGTCATGCAGCTGAGGAACAGCCTAACAACCAGCGAGGGGCCCCAGGACGGGCGGTCGGCGACAGGGGACGTCGAACTCCATTGAGTCTCCAGTGACCATGTGTTGTGGTTCGGTCCTATGACTCAGGAATCCTGATGGAAAAAAACATGACCGGTACTGGGTCCAGTGCTAGTGCTGTCCACCCCCCCCCCCGCGCATCCGTTAAACAGCCAACGTGAGAACGCCCTGTGTGATCCAGATGGCAGCATCCATATGTCCATGAGGAGGGACATTGTGACGGTGCCCCCCCCCCGAATGCCCTGCTGCTTCTTGCTCGTCTCGTACACGGATCCTGGCCAGGGTTTTCTACGCAGGTTCAGCCGCACGCTGCGTGATGAGGCGCAGTAATGAGGCAGTGTTTTTCGGGGCTTTGCGTTAGCGAGTGCGCACGTGGATAGGCGCGCACGTGTGAGGGTGTGCTACTCACTGAGGTAACCTTGGGTGTCTTTCTGCATGGTGGTGATGGGGCAGTCTTTGTGGGTGAGGAGGAGCTGCTTCAGTTGTGTCACCTCGTTCTTCAGCATGGTCACCTCATTCTGAAATAAAAACACGCCCGCATTTTAAGTTCTGCCTTTTAAATGAAGTGAATGGACAGAGGATACCTTATCCAAGACCTGCAATCCGGCTCTGAAAATCTTGATACCAATAAAGTGTTATTTACTATCTTAACGTGCTGTTTGTCTAGTATTGGTGACTTAATGTAGCTTTTTTCTACGTTAATGAATATGAAAGCACGAAAAAAAAAAAATCATCAAAAAGAATAGAGCTTGTCACAATCATTGTCACTATCATTGCTGCCATTCAGTTTTGCTATGAAGCCAGAACCATTTACAATGAGGATTTAGGTTTCAATGTTAATGTGAATATAAAAATACTTCAGCAAGTCAGTGAAATGACACCGTATTAACGTCAAGAGACAATTTTTACTTCTAGTATTTTCTTGAAGTCATGGTAAATGTATAGCTGGAGGGTGTCTGAAAATGGGTGTGTTCAGAGAAGTGAGATGATCAGGAGTAGTGATAATTGGGTTGATTTGCTGCCATTCAAGACCATTTTGGTGGGTGATTCTTTGTAGCATTTTAACTAACCCTTAACCTAACCTTAACCTCATTCTCAAAACATTATTTCCCCAAATGGTTGTGTTCACTATTAACCTGTTTAGTGTGTCCCTGTCAGTAGTGATGGGCATTCTGTCAGTAGCGATGGGCATTCTGTCAGTAGTGATGGGCATTCTGTCAGTAGTGATGGGCATTCTGTCAGTAGTGATGGGCATTCTGTCAGTAGTAATGGACATTCTGTCAGTAGTGACGGGCATTCTGTCAGTAGTGATGGGCATTCTGTCAGTAGTGATGGACATTCTGTCAGTAGTGATGGGCATTCTGTCAGTAGTGATGGGTATTCCCAGTCTTTTTGGTGAGCTGGCTCTTCTGTCTCTGTTCAGCTGAACTTTATTTTGCTCCCAAACGGCTCTTTGTTTCAAATGACCAAAAATAAACTCCAAAAAACTGCATCCATCTACCTATCTATCTATCTATCTATCTATCTATCTATCTATCTATCTATCTATCTATCTATCTATCTATCTATCTATCTATCTCTCATGTGAAAAAGAAGTCTAGAATTATGTTGGAGCACTAAATGCAGGTTCAAATAGGTTACATCTTACCTCTCCCATTATTTGATCAGCTGCTGTTGTCTTACTAGAAAAATTTGTATGGAACACAAGGCAAGTTTTCCCCACTATTTATTAATTCAGCAGTGCAGATTCACAATCTTTAAGTTTTCATCTGCAAAAAATATTTGAGCTAAAAATGTATGAAATTAATGAGCTGATCACAAAAGCAAATCGGCTAAAAACCCACCCTACTGCCAATATATTGCAGAACGTTCGACCGGGGCCCAAGTTTGGGACAATCCCTACCAGAAGCTGCATGTTGGTCTGGGTGAGCTCTTCGGCCTTCTTCTCCAGTGACACTACCCACACTTTCCTCTTCTGTCTGCACCGCGTGGCCGCTGCACGGTTTCTTTCCAGAAACTTCCGGCGGCGTTCGTCTGGGTCCTCGTCCACCGTCCGCCTGCGGCGTCCACCACTCGGTGCCGGGGAATGCAGCGTCTGGCTGGGCTGCATCTGCTGGGCCGCCGGTGACAACTGATACAGCCAGAAAGAAAGAGAGAGAGAAAGAAAGAGTGATGGAGAGAGAGACAGAGAGGGAGGAAGAGACAGAAAACGGTCCCACACAGGTCTTTTAACCATGTTTGATTTTGTTTCGATGTGGTTCTAACACACCTGGTTCTTCCACGAAATGTCATTTTTCGCGGCCCCCGATACATGCCACCATCCACCATGAACCTACCCAGACAGCCTGGCACTTTGGCAGCCCTGGACACCAGCCAATCAGCTAGCTAACACAACGTTTACGCTACCTCCCGTAGCTATTTCATGTCTGGCCATTTCGCCGGAAAACAACATACTGCCCTCGCCACATGCCCCCCCCAATCCGCCCAATCCTTTCCCTGTCCGTGGGTGTCAGTTAGCCAGTCAGTCAGTGGCAGGCAGGTGGGTGAGTGAGTGACTGGACTGATTTAGAGAGTGGCCCTGCCCGTCATGTTAACGAGGTGTCAGGACTTGGTTTTCCAACGCCCACCTCCACTCAGCCTAACTCTCATAGACACACAGTCAGAAGGAGCCTGTCGGCTTTCTAAAACCTCTTAGTACACCCAATGACCGCACCTGACATTTACTTGGCACGGGAGAAGTGCTTTCAGTCCTCAGATCATTACCATTTCCAAGGAGGACGCTGGTGGAAAATGCCAGTTGCTTTGATGGCGGCTGTGTATACAACATGTGTTGTTTTAATGGCACAGTAGACACATCTGGAACATAAATGTGGGGGGTTTTCAGTGGCCCAAAGGTCTAAAATATACATTAACACATACATGAATAGTATTAGTGGAGTTTGGCCTCACTGTAATTCATATTTCTAACTTTCTGTCTTAGCATCAGTACAAAGACATGTTTTAATCACTGAAATACAGGTGAAAACCAAAGATGAATGTGTTAATATAAAGTACTGTATGAAAGCTGAGGATCCGATGCTCTTTCAGTCCCCACCTACTACCAACTGCTGTGAATAAACCAACTCAGTGTTGAAGTTCTACTAAACCTGGAGCAGGCTGGTATCACTGAATTAACTAACGCTCTCCACATCTATCATAGCAGCCTAACGGTGTAAGGATGTGGGGCAGAGTTTCCAAACAAGAGTCCTGAGAATCCTTCTCGACGGAGAGTTTACAACCTTCAGCTGACCCTTCTGTCGGCCTGCAG
>JACXGI010005742.1:33016-45627 GCA_016801175.1 Esox masquinongy
CCCCCCCCCCCCCCCCCCCCCGACCACTGACATGCAGCACAGACTGTTATGGATCAGGTTAAAGCAGATGTTTTTGGCTTCACGTGTGGCTTCGCTAGGTGCCTGCCTTGCTGTGGTTCGCTGAGAAACCGTCATAAACACAACTCGTTTCGGAGGTTTACCTTCGCGGCAGTGGCTTGGTAAGGTTCTGGTCTTAACCAGTGGTTTAACATGTAGGGTGTTCTGACATGTGCCGGTTCCGGCGTCTCTCCACGTGGGAAACAGACCCTGTGAGTGCTAACCTGTGGATGTGACCCGGGTCCAGAGTGCAGCGGGGGGTGGGGTGAGGTCTGGTGCTGGTGGCCGGGGTGGAGGTGAGGAGGGTGGGCGTTGTGGTGAGGGTTGTGTCCTTGCGGCGGGTGGTGCCCGCCCTGGCCGTGCCCGCTGTGGTGGTGGTGGGGGTGGTGCTGGTAGGCGTGGCTGTGGGGCGGAGCCTGCAGGTGCTGGTGGGGGTGTGAGGGGTGCATGTGGTGGTGGCCGCCTCCCTGCTCCTGCCGCGATGACATCATCTCCATCATGTGACCCATGCTGTTCATGTTGCCGTTGACGACGGATCCCGAGTGGTGTGCGAGCGCCGCCTTCAGCCTCTGTAGGACATCCACAACAACAACATTGTTTACTGTGATTGGCTAGAGTTCATCCTGGTCCAACCACATGCTCAGGAAATATCCCTAAACCCGGATAAACACGGATAGAGTTGGCCGGACCCCTGGACCTATCTAGGATCCAATGGGACAACGCTGAGGAATCACTAGTCTGTCTGTCTGTTTACCCAGAAGCAGGTTGGTTGCTTTAACCGCGTAGTCTACTTAACACTTACTGAGAGGCTGTCTGAAAACTGGCCAGAATCTCATACCGGAATGAGAAAGAAGGAGAGAGCGACATAGAGGGGAAAAGGCTGGGAGAAAGAGATAGAGCAATGAAGGAGAGAGAAAGCGAATAGCAAGAGAAAGAAAAGAGGCGGAAGAGAGAAAGAGTGGAGAAAAAGAGAGAAGAGAGCAGGAGGGAGAGGAGAAGAGGGGACAAGAGCAGGAGGGAAAAGGAGAGCAGGAGGGAAAGAGGAGTTTGAAGAGAGACCATAATAAAATGTTGTCATTTTCACCGCTGCACAACACCGCAGGCACCACACAGTCACATTCTACTGTACACAGACACAATGTAGACCGCAGAACAACACGCACTCCCACACCACAGACGTAACAGTGTACAGAGAGACGCTCAAGCCCCCAGACATCCATGTCCATGCTGTTAATGGTTTTGTAAAACTAAACTTCGCCGGGCGGGCAGAGATTATCCACGTAAACAACAGCACACAGTGTCCAATTCCCCTGCCCCTCTGACCTGGTTCTTCATTGTTAGAACATTAATGAAAGCCTTCCCTGCGCGTAGTAGTGGTACTACCCACATGGGTCAACACAGTTAAGCCATGATGTATAGCCTCAGACACCTCCCAACTCCAGGGTCAAACCAAACAGCTACTGAGGGGCAAAGCTCCATGCCTCTACTGGAGGTTCTCTGACCTTTTAGGAACTGTGAGTTCATAGAGCACCATCCACTTTTACTCTGCTGTGCTCTCAGTTTACGTGAGAGAGAGAGAGAGAGAGAAAGAGAAAAAGGGAGAGGGGAGAGCAGGAGAAAGAGAGAGGAAAGAGAGAATTAGGAGCAGGAGAGAGACAGACAGTGGAGCAAGGGAGAGAGAGAGCGAGAGAGGGCTTCTTAAGGTGCTGTGTATTCCTGGTGTGTTTACCAGTCTCACCACACCAGCCCTCAAGTGTCTGTTTGTCTGGGCAGACACTTAAAGACACAACCCCCAAGGAGAGAGGAAAAATCACCCAGTCAAATCCAAATCCAAATATACAAGTGCCAGCATATGTCTGGTGCCCCCACTGCTGGTCTGACCTGTTGAAAACCAACTTAGTCATAATACAAAAAACATGTCTGCACCTTTTCATTTTGCTGTTCCGTTTTCATTTGGGAGGAGGTTTTAAAATAACATTGCAAGAGTATGTTGAGTCTGGGATCGCCAGTTACTGGCCATTACTGTGAATGGAGTGGCTGGGGCTTTGGTTTAAAAGGTGCTCAGTTGGAAATAAATCTCCTTTCTCTTTCCCTTTCTCTCTCTTCAATGTCAGCTGCTCCCTCTCTCTCTCTCTCTGTCTCTCTCTCTCTCTTCTGTTCTCACCCTCTCCACAACCCCTACCACCCAGCTGCTGTCAGCCAGTCAGACAGTCAGTTCATCAGTCAGACTGACCAGGAATCAACCAGCCAGGCCTACATGTCTCTTTAACGACCTTCACATTCATGATTCCCATAGGGAACAGTGGCCACCTGGCCAGGATCACCATGCCAGACAGAGAAAGAGAGAGAAGAGATAGAGAACAAATCCCTTTTGTATTATTTTAATGAGATATATTTTTTCAACAACCCCCCCCCACACACACAAGTCCCCCACCTACCCAAAACCATATCTTGTGACACCCCAACCACACTGTACAAAAATACATTGCCATCCACCACAACCCCCACACATCACATTTCCCTGAATACACAGATATATTACCATGCACCTCAATTCAACACTGGTTCACCATTACCATACGTCACAATGCAATACAGACTTGAGCACCACTTTAAAACACGCATCCCATAACTCCTCCCCGGCCACACAGACAGCACCACTGAGTCCCCAAACCCCCTTAAACAAAGCCATACTGTAATCATTTGATAAAACTCATATTCAACACTGTGGCGGGCAGAGACCATCCCCTTAAAATAACAGCACTGGGTCTGTTGCCGCACTGGGTCTGTTGCCCCGGGGCCCTCTAAACCAGTCCGGTTACCCAAACAGGCAGTTTAATTAGAACAAACAAGATGTTTAAAAACACTTGTTTTCCCTTCTCCCTACTGGAGTACCTGGGCCCCATCACAAACATCTCCAGATAAAAAAAAACCCAAACCTCTCAGAGAGAAGATGCAGCACCAACCCTCTCCCCCTTCTCCTGTCCTCTGCTGGTTGCACCTCCTCTCCTCCTTTCTACTCCTCTCTTTCTCGCTCTCACCCTCCATCGGGTGAAAGCTAGCGGTGTTCAGTATAGGTTTGAGGTGGACAGCAAGCTCCACATGCGTCATCTCAGCAATGTGCATTTCAGGTATTTGCTCCACGGAGCCAGCATGCATACCTGACCATTTACACAGCAGGTAGTATTGGCTATTCATCATCATCTGGGTTGTGATTCGCTGTCGAAGGTTCAATGGGACGTTCAGTCTTATGAAACTGAGCCCAGTGAAACCGACGGCCCGTCAAGCCTGTTTCGGTCTGTTCTGCTCTTGGCAACGGGTTTATATCTGCTGGCTGCTTCTCTCTCATACTAACAAGGCACCTGGCATCAGGATTTATATCAAAGGTTAACCAATGTCATGGCGTTCTCTCAACACTGTTTCCTATATTAATTGGATAGATCAGTGCTTGCTGATATTACCTTAATAGATCACACTGCTGTCACGGTTCCAATGTTGTTCGTGAACCTGCTGAAGCTAAGGCAAGCTTTTCTTTTCTGTTCCTTTCACACACATGCACACACACACACGCGCGCGCGCACACACACACACGCACACGCACACACACGCACACACACGCACACATGTACGCGCACACACAACTTAACACTCAGCATCCTAACCACGGTCGTCAACAGGGCTTGGGCAGTCTGGCCACATAGTAATCTCCACTCTCAGCCTCCACCACAGTCAGCATTCCCATCAGCTCCCTGCTCCCTCTGTAGTCCACTACTCTTGACCAGGACTCACATGGCAGGAGTCAAAAACAGTACACTAATTAGGGAATAGGCTACTATTTGGGGCGCAGGCCTAGACCTTTTCTGCTGTGCTGTGACCAAAGAGGTTGGGTTTAAGATTCCACAGACCAGCCTGAAAGCATGTCTGTCTGTAACTGTCTGTCTGCAGTGTCTGTCTGTCTGTAACTGTCTGTCTGTGGTGTCTGGCTGCCCGCAGTGTCTGTCTGTAACTGTTTGTCTGTAACTGTCTGTCTGTGGTGTCTGGCTGCCTGCAGTGTCTCTCCGTCTGTAACTGTCTGAGGTGTCTGGCTGTCTGCAGTGTCTGTCTGTAACTGTCTGTCTGTGATGTCTGGCTGCCTGCAGTGTCTGTCTGTCTATAACTCTCCACAGACTCAACAGGCTGGCTGATCTATACCAGGCTGGCTGATCTATACCAGGCCGGCTGATCTATACCAGGCCGGCTGATCTATACCAGGCTGGCTGATCTATGCCAGGCTGCAGCACGGCATCTGTCTGTCTGTCTGTCTGATGATGATGATAAATGTAGATGTAAGTTGCTAACTTATATTAATCTGTTATATGTGGAATGTATTTTAGACAATAAAATCCATAACGTGTAAGTAAACATGAAATAATTGCTAGAAAAAAGACTTTGTCAACTTGAGCATAAATGATTACTTCTTAAGATTTGTATTTCATGCTACTATACTACATGTATGTTTAACAAAGCATCAACCTATTTACAGAACTTCACTAACAGACAAAAGGCAGGTCTGACATGGCTGACATCTCCCATGTGTCTCCACTGTCTAGTGATGTAATCTGACCCTGACAGGCCACCATAACACCTCCCCATTCAGCCTTCAACCTGTCAATCAACACCCAGACCTGGGCCCCTCCCCTGCGATAGTGGGAGCCAATCAGGCCTTGCAGCTGTTGGTCTATCTCCCACCACTCAATCACAGCAGGCAATCTACATGCCCAAGCCGCTTTCCAACCAAGGCCAGAGCAAAGACCCAGGCAGTGGAATGCCAATGTCCATACTCCACTGTCTTCCCCACAATGCACTGCAGAACCACTAATATGCTCTGAGGGAGGCTGTCTGGGGGCTCTGGGGGGTGAATCAGTAGGCCTGGAGAGGGATGGATGGGGAGGACCCAGGGTGTATCAGTGGGGCTGGGGGGGGGGGTATATGGGGAAGAGGCTGAGGGTATCAGTGGGGTACAGAGTGGGGGCTGAGAGGTGTAGCTGGGGCTGATGCCGTTTGGCTCCATGCCAGCCAGGCGTCAGGGGAGTGGGGGAGGAGGGCTGGAAGGAGGGAGAAGAGGTGGGGGAGTGGATGGCTTCCAGGCTGCCCTCCACACACACATGTGCACACACACACACACACACACACACACGCACACACAGAGAGACGGCTTGGCTTCGGGTCCCAGCAAAGTGCTCATTTATCAGCCTTGTGCTGAGGAGACTCCAGCTGGCATGGCCACAGCTCCTATCTATCTGGCTTTAATTGCATTAGCCTGCATCAGGAGGGGAGAGGCTGCTTTTCAAACGCCACTTTAGTTGCCACAAAGTGCCCTACTCTTAACCAGCGCTCTAGTTCCGTTCCAGGGGGAAAGTAGTGCACTACACAGAGAAGAGGGCGCAGCTGTGGCCCAGTTACACAGTGTCCCGTAGCTAGCAGCGGCTGGCCAGAGACACGGGCCATTGTCAAGGTTTCAGAAGTGCCACACCCAACACCATAGAGAGAGTCTGACCACTGTGTACAAACCATCCCATGGTGTCTTTCTCCTCTAGGCTAAGTGATAACCCACGCTTCCGGGTTGTCTTCATCATCTTTGATGACTTGAGGGACAAAATGATGAGCATGTCCAGTGAAAGCAGACACGCAAACGGCAATGGTGTGAAAACGGATAACACCTTATCTGCACGTTAATCAACGAAAACGTGTTAATTACAGCATGTCATTTCATTGAGAACTGTCAGAGTGCTCGGCGTATTGTCCTGACATTATTAACATGTTGAGATGCAAGGGGCTAATTCTACGGCCTGATTAAACTTTCCTAATAAGACGTGGCTCTGCCCAACGTCCTGTAACCAGCCCGTAACCGTAACGGTAGACACACTCTCCAGAGAGGGTTGAACACATTGAACTCATAACCAATCATACCAGCTGGTGGTGCATATCATTACACTGGACCTCACCTACATTTCTGGGAGGAAACTCGTCCAGGGGTTTTTGGTATTTCAGCCTACATTTCAACAAAAATGGGCAGTTGAACAACTAAAAACAACTAAAACATAATTAATTCCGCATTCAGTCTCTTTATTGATCCCCTTAAATTGTATTAAGGAAGTCAAAAAATAAAATGTGGTCACATTGTTTATAAAGTTGGATGCATTTCGCGTTTGTTCTGGGTTATTTTTCGGCCAAAAGGAACTGAATAGGGAATAATGTATTCTGCCATTTCAGGGTTACCATTAGTGTAACTAAAGAATTAAATAAATAAGTAAATAAATAAGTCAGTATATAACTAAACACCGAAAATCCTAAAATGGATCACCAATTTGCTTTCCCCACTTGCAAGTATCAACCTGCAATTACAACTCCCAACAGAACTCTTCTCTGACATTAGTGACAAATTCCACTAGACATGAAACTCAACATGTTCTGAATGTTTTAAAATCAAAGCTATATTCATATCTAAGATAACCAGGCAGAGATTATTGAGACTCTTCTCAACGTATCCAGTATTACAGCAAACAATGTATCAGTAACAGGCTATACATTTTATCCTGAGAGCATCGGAGAGACAGAGATTCCCCTCACCGTGATACAGGACCAGTTCCCGTTCTGCTTCTCCCAGGCATCGTCTGACACAACTGAACAACTCAGCTGAAAGTCCTCTCTGATCAAACTCACCTCAGCTCTACCCAAACTTATGTCTTTGGCTGTCAGCATCCGGACCCACAGTGACGCAACTGAGCCAACCGCCGGACCTTTCGGGGTGACGATCAGCGCTCTGTGGTTCCATCCCAAATCGAACACTTTTCCCTATTTAGCGCACCCGCTTCTGACCAGAGTGCCACAGACCCCGGTCATAAGTAGTGCACTATAAAGGGATTAGGGTGCAGCGCGGACAGCGTCTCCGACAAACCCCGTCATGATCTCTAATGGTCTTTAACACACGGTTGTGTTGGGCCCAGACTGTGCTCATCGTGCGGGCTTAGCGGCCACCTGCACCGACCTGTAATAACAGACACAGAGGTATCTGTCTCCCGTGGCAACACACAGCCAGGCCACAGAAAACAGTCATTATGTGAGTACAGGGGATGGCCTGCGGAGCTGTCATGTGAGGACGGTGTACTAAGAAGAGGATTACTGTTGTCTCTGCCTCCCAAGGTGGGGGGGGTGAGGGGTGGGGGTGGGGGTATCAAGCGTTTTAGTGCATTAAGGCCCTTCCTCTCCGGCCGAAGACGTGGCTTACATTTGCAGTCCTACTCCGAGACGCCTGATGGATACGACCTCCAGTTGATTTGTTACGCTGACACGACGGAGACGCATTAACATGACTACGGTGAGCCGCGGTGACGTCCAACCCCTGACCTCCGATCCCCTGAGCTCCTGTGCCTCCCCCCCCCCCCCGTCAGAGCCTCCTCTCATTAAGTGCTCTCAGCCCCATCAGGTGAACCCCACATGAATAACATTTTATTAGCGGCGTGGTTGTCTTCGGCGCCCTCCTGGCCATCCGGTCTGGCTGATGTGCGCGCGAGTGCTCTGGGCACATCCTCCGGTTCCCCCTCAACTGGCTCCACCTGATGACATCATCACTATTGACCAATAGAGAGGAGGCCGGGCTTGGCCCTCGGGTGTAAATCAAACTCTGCGGGGTCGGCGTGCAGCACTTTAATTCCCCTTAAAAGTGGAGCGCTGTGCTACCTGGGGAGCAGAGGAGGGGCCGGCGCCACCTCAGTCATCGCCAGAGATCACTGAACCTCACCCGTCCAAGCCGAGACTCGTTCCTAAGTGGGACATAAATGCAGCGTTAGCTCGGCGTTGAGCAGGGAGACCACTTCTGTGTCTCAAATGGCACACTGTTCCCTTTACAGTGCCTTGCTTCAGGTCAGTAGAGAGTAGGGTTGCCATTTGGGATGTCCTCCTCCTCTGTGGTTGGAGAATACTGCAGACAGTGATATTACAACGCGGCTTTGCTTCGGTCAGGCTCCTCTCGTCAGGCACGTTCAGGGAGCCGAGCATGTTCGCCACTCAATACAGTACACGGGATTTGTAATTACGTCATAAATCAAAAGCCTTAACTTTCCTGGCACTAGTGTTTGTGAGCCCTCCTATCCCCACCTCCTCCTCCTCTCCCCGTTCTCCTCCCTCGTCAGTCCCTAACAACCCTGGTTTGGGTTCCCCATCTGCAGCTGCTACAGGAGGGTTTTGCTGATTCCCTGTGCCAAAAAGGCTCACACACACATACACACACACACACACACACACGTTCTCTACCCTTCTCCTCTGCACACGCCCCTCCATCACCACCAATGCCTGCTCTCCTCATACCCACTACCCACTCCTCCATGTACCCCCAAAACTCCACCACTTCCCCCATTAGCTCACTTTTATTATTTCCCACTCACCCCTGAGAAGCAGTGCCCACCCCCCACCCCTTCTACCCCTGGCCCCTACCCCTGTCAGAGAGCTGGGGACTGTTAAAGTGATTTCCTCTGGGACTATGGGAGGCAGGCAGAATGTCTGATGGAAGTAGTGGGAGTCTCTATTCTGTAGCTAGTCAGTCGTTCTCCTGCCCTCCCCCACCAGGATCCGTGGTTCTGAGTCGAGCCGAGCCTGTGCTCCCCGTGGCTCCAGACGAGACGCAAAGAGAGAGAGATGGAGAGAGAGAGCCAGACGAAGAGGCTGTTCTGTTCTGCCAGGCCCAGAGGACCCTGGTACCGTGCTGCTCCAAACGGGCCATAGTGTTGGTGCTCACACACAGAGGAGGCTTCACTCCAAAGCGCCCACTCACTCTATCACCCTCCTTCCCCCCTCCCTCTCCTCCGACAGTCTAATGCAGTGGTTCAAAACCTCTCCCGGGCGCCCACTACCCTTTCATGTCTTAGTATTTTTAGACTGTAGGAGGGGGATAAACAAGAGCAAAAACGGTGCCCTGTTTTAAATAAAAATTTACATAATGTTTCAGTTTGCATTGGCAAGTGGACAAGCTGAGAGCTGGTTGTGGGCTGATATATCCACTCAGAGATATATCCACTCAGAGATATATCCACTCAGCGATATATCCACTCAGATATCAAGAGATATATCCACTCAGAGATATATCCACTCAAGAGATATATCCACTCAGAGATATATCCACTCAGAGATATATCCACTCAGAGATATATCCACTCAAGAGATATATCCACTCAGAGA
Source organism: Esox masquinongy (assembly GCA_016801175.1). Taxonomy (NCBI): domain Eukaryota; kingdom Metazoa; phylum Chordata; class Actinopteri; order Esociformes; family Esocidae; genus Esox; species Esox masquinongy. The sequence goes on from JACXGI010005742.1 coordinate 42,287, forward strand.
TATATCCACTCAAGAGATATATCCACTCAGAGATATATCCACTCAGAGACATATCCACTCAGAGTCATATCCACTCAGAGATACATCCACTCAGAGACATATCCACTCAGAGATATATCCACTCAGAGATATATCCACTCAGAGATATATCCACTCAGAGATATATCCACTCAGATATCAAGAGATATCTCCACTCAGATATCAAGAGATATATCCACTCAGAGATATATCCACTCAGATATCAAGACCAGACCCTTATCAGTGTCCACTGTCCAGTGGTCTTCTAATAGGCTTTGCTACACGCGGAAGCCTTTATCAGATGTTCTTAGCTATACGGTGCCACATGATAAGTGGGCTACTGGCCATTTTCTCCCTCTGTCCCGATCACCCTCAAGTCTCACCAGTTGGAGGCGTGTTGTGAGTTGAAAGCCTCACCCAGTTCCCGGTGGATTGACAGGTGTCCAGCCAAAACATTACAGCGCGGTTGTTAGCAGCCTAATACTTAAATATTAGTAGTCCTTTCATCTTAGATTTACAGAGGGGCTTTTCAATTATTCTGTGTGTTTTCCATTCACAGATGATTGGGTTCATAGTTTAGTCCAGTTAATATAAAAGGACAAAGGAATGAAATTGGGATATTCTTGGAAAACATTAAGAAATTGTGGGAGGAAAACTAGTCAGCTGGAATTAGCTGTACCCAGCAATGATCTGGAGCAGGGATCAGGAGGGTTTGATTTGAGTTTCTCCATCAAACGTGGACAGCTTTTAATAGAGAATAATTATGTTTTATGTAATTATGTTACTTAATTTCCTATGCAGGTAAATGTGTCTGTAGAGGCCTTGAATGTGTCTTCCAGGTACATGATCATCCTGCAGAGTAGTCCCACCCTGCAAACTACTCATTGGCTAAAAAGACAAAATAAGAGTGACATTCGATTCTAGCCAATGAAAACAGAGAGAGCATCCCCCACCCCAAACAACCTCCAGCACACCTGAACCTCAGTTTGATCAGGACAAGAATTAGTGGGGATCTGTCTGAGAGGTGAAGTCACTTTCAGACAAGACGAGGTCCGTTGTTTACAACAGAACGTTTTTGGAGGACCGTGGCAATTTCAACGGGGTTAACACATGTTCGGATCCAAAGGCATTTTGGATCGCTGTGGAACTAAGCTCACTATTCGCAATGATTCTAGTATATGACCAGAGAAGGTCGCAAAACAAATTGACCGAGTCAAGTATGACTGAAGTAATAGATTGAGCTTCAGTAATATGGAGGAGAATGTCAGCTGTGCATAGAGAACTGTTATTTAGAGTGTCTTGAGCACGAGACTTGATGGCCAGAGGAAAAAGCAGTGGCGAAAAAGCACAACCGTGACTCATCACTCTTTGAAGGTTAAATCGGAGTGATGAGTTCGGTGGGTAAGTATTCTACTACAGGGGCTCCTGTATACAAGTTGGCTCCATTTTCTAAACAGCATCAACATGACATACAGTCAGAGCAAGGTTGACATTAGAGAACTTCATTGAACACATTACATTAAAGAAGCACCTGAGATTAAAATAAGAGTTCCGGTTGGGTATGAACAGCCAGTCTGATCCAAATGTTCTAATGAGATGTATAGATGTGTTTGATTACATTATAAACCAGAAGCCTTAACCCTCCTGGGTTCAAAACATATTATAGGTTAAGAAAACATTCCAGGTCACTCTTGAACATGAAAGTATGTAGAAATGATAATGGACACCCCCGCATTCACCACTATCAGTCCCCCTCAGAGTCAGGGCAAGGGGGAGAATAGGAGAGAGACAGTCAAAATAAAGAGACAGAGGCAGAAGAGAGTGACAGAGAGTGAGTGATGAAGAAAGAGTAGAGCTTTTAATATGATTACACACAAAGTGCCTAACGAAACACTAACCCTAAAACCTAAACTTTCCAGGCAAACTTTGACAAAACGTACCAATGCTCCAGCTATTTTAAATACGGAGAAGAACAAATGTTCATTGATTCAAAAATGATTAATCTGAACAAAGATGGAGAAAAATTGCATTTGAATGGTTGAATTAATAAACCGTGATAAAAATGTTCATTCATCAGACACAGTAATTTAGATCACAAGAAAAACAAATCGCTTTGACTGGCTTGTTGTTTTTTTTGCCACGACTGAAATAGAGAGATTAACTCGTGGGTGAACTGGTGAATGCTGAACTGGACCCAATGTTTTCTCTGAAAGTAAATTGCAAACAGTATGGTTATGACAACAACCCCCCGTCTCTCTGTGTGTCTGGTTGGTCTGCGTCGGCGGGTAATTCACTTCTAATTGTGTTTTTCTTCAGAATGGCTTTCTCTTGTCAGATGAACTAACGTGTCACATGCAGAATTTGGTTTGAGCTTTAGTGTTTACACTGGAACCAAAACCGCCGAGGAGGAGAGAGGGGAGACACACACAGCCTCCACTTTGAGACGTCCCTTGGGGCCAGAAGATGTCAACAGTAAATCTTGTGTGAAAAGAGGAAGTCTGCACTAATGAGTGGGTTTCTATGACGCCATGTTAGAAATGTTAAGAGGAAAGTCAGACATGTTTTACCGGAGTGGTCGAGCTGGTAGATACACAATACCTGGTCAGAGAAGGGTACAAACCAGGTCAAAGGTAGTGCAATACATGAGGAAATAGCGTGCTATCTAGGATACTGTCAAGGGTGCCATCTGGGCTGGCATGTCTATAAAAGGTCAGCCATTCATCCTTACAGCTTGGTTGGAGCAAACTCCTGCAACCATCCACCTCAGTCCTCAAAGGATAAAATCTGCTACCGCTGATAAAAGTGGACATCATGGTGTCAACGGGTGCATCCAAATTCAGTGTATGGTGCAAAGGTTGTCCCTCTAGCCTGTCCCTTTAGCCTGTCCCTTCAGCCTGTCTCTCTAGCCTGTCCCTTCAGCCTGTCCCTCTAGCCTGTCCCTTCAGCCTGTCCCTCTAGCCTGTCCCTTCAGCCAGTCCCTCTAAACTGTCCCTCTAGCCTGTCCCTTCAGCCTGTCCCTCTAGCCTGTCCATTTAGCCTGTCCATCTAGCCTGTTCCCTCTAGCCTGTTCCCTCTAGCCTGTCCATCTAGCCTGTCCCTCTAGCACATCCATCTAGCCTGTCCCTCTAGCCTGTCCCTCTAGTCTGTCCATCTAGCCTGTTCCTCTAGCCTGTCCATCTAGCCTGTCCCTCTAGCCTGTCCATCTAGCCTGTCCCTCTAGCCTGTCCCTCTAGCTTGTCCCTCTAGCCCATCCATCTAGCCCGTCCATCTTGGCTGTCCCTTCAGCCTGTCCCTCTAGCCTGTCCCTTCAGCCTGTCCCTCTA
>JACXGI010005743.1:0-11262 GCA_016801175.1 Esox masquinongy
CTTCTAGCTTTAGCGTCTTTTCCCTTATTTGGCATTCTGCCAGTTTATTACCGAATTCCAAAGGGGTCTGTTCTTGCTCCCAGCTATTCTAGTGAGATAAGGATCCTGTCACCCCCTCCTCTAATGCAGTTACAATATCTCTTAGTTCTACTTAGCCTCTAACAGACTTGCATGTTATCTTAATGCTATTGCCCCACACTAGTAAGAATGAAGAAATATATAAAGCAAAAATCTAGCAATAATATACAGATTTTTTTTTAACTAGCAGCAATTTTAAAGAGAATAGGAGGGGGAAAATGAGCAATATGAGTAAAAGTATTTAATATTATAAACCTAATATGAGTGTAATATGCCTATGAATGGTACATACAAAATATTATTCTAATGTACATTAAATGTACATAGAAAGACATTTGAGCATCTGGAATGTTCATGTGTGATCAGTATGATCATTGATCAGTGTTGCTGGTTGAGGAGCCTTATGGCCTGATGGAAAAAACTGAATCTGGAAGTGCGTGCTCCGATGCTCCGGTAGTGTCAACCAGACGGCAGCAGCGGTGTGAATAGACCATAGCCTTGGTGGCTGTAGTCTGTGATGTTCCGTAATTTCCTACGGCAGTGTGTATGGTAGATGCCTTGCATGGAGGGGTGATGGCAGCCGATGACGCTCTCCACAGACCTCACCACCCTCTGGAGGGGCTTGCGTTAAGAGCAGTTGCCGTACCAGGAAGTAATGCAGCCTGAGAGGATGCTCTCAACGGTGCACCTGTAGAAGTTGGTGAGAGTTTTTACAGACATGCCAAACTTCTAAAGTCTCCTCAGGAAGTATAGTTGCTTTTGGGCAGTTTTCACTGCTGAGTACGCTTGCCTGGATCAAGTGAGGTCATCTATTTATGCAGGTGCAACCCAACAGGCACAAAACATACTTGGCAGCAACTGAAAATGAAATAAAAAATATACTTCAAGCCGGAAAAGTATAATATCAGTACAAGCAATTGTGATGCTGTTTAGCCTCCCCTACCTAATTAAACAACTTTCAGTGGCTACTTCCAACATATATTTAAGTAGTAAGTGAAATCTTCTAAGCAAAAAATAAGTACAATTCTCAAAAAAAGCACAATTCTTTGTTGGCCTATCTGCACATTAATGCTGTGGAGAGACTTCCTATTCACATAATTTCCTTCATTTACTGAAGGAGCTGTAATAGGAGTATGAGTGTCATCTATGCAGCCAATCCCTGGACACCCCAAAATATTAACTGATTTGTGCTTCAAGTCTCTAAGCTTCATACTAAATAACTGATTACTGCTTAGACTGATACCTGCAATTCTGTTGAATTCTTTTTTTGATGAGTCTTGAGGGTCTGTGACTTGGGAACACTACAAAAGTGTACAGAAGAGCAAGTTTCAGTGCAAGAGTCACATCTCTGACAGCCTGACAGAGACGGGTGTCTTGGACATATGCTCAGCATCACCGATGATCTACAGAGAACTGCAAAACAAACAATTTGTTCCAAACTGACAGCATGTCCACTATGTATCATAGGAACGATATGAGGGCTGAGGATATTGTTCAGATAAAAATTATTGATTGTGCAGAATAACGGTAATGCTCAAACAGATAATCATTTGGGAATGATAAAACATCCAAGCGGGGTCTGATCACTCTCTCCCGACGGAGATTTCTGCAGAGTATTTGTGCTTCAGCTTGCTCTTCGAGAAAAGGACACGCCCTGTCTGACACATTCAGATGGCAAGTTTCAGTGAAAGAGTAGGACAAACTCAGGGTTAGTTGGATAAAACCAGCTAGCGAGCAGGTTAGCTTCACAGAGTATGTTGCCATAGTAACTGACTCAGAGAAACACTGAGTTCTTTGAAACTGTAAACCCAGAGATTCCATCAACTCTGAGTCAAATAACTCGAGGTTTTCACTAAACCTGCTTTATGAAATACCCCCATTATGACCACCTGCCTAATATTGTGTAGGTTCCCCCTTTTGCTGCCTAAACAACCCTGACCCGTCGAGGCATGGACTCCACTAGACCTCTGAAGGTGTGCTGTGGTATCTGGCATCAAGACGTTACCAGCAGATCCTTTAAGTCCTGTAAGTTGTAAGGTGGAGCCTCCAGGGATTGGACTTGTTTGTCAACACCTTGAACTCATTGTTGTGTTCCTCAAAGCATTCCTGAACCATTTTTGCTTTGTGGCAGGGCACATTATCCTGCTGAAAGAGGCCAATACCACCATGAGCACATTTTCGTTGCCATGAAAGGGTGCACATGGTTTGCAACAATGCTCAGGTAGGTAGTACTTGTCAAAGTAACATCCACATGAATGGCAGGACCCAAGGTTTTGGGTGATTCATCAGACCAGGTTTTACGTGACCCAAGGTTTTACGTGATTCATCAGACCAGACCTTCTTCCATTGCTCCGTGGTCCAGTTCTGATGGTCATGTGCCCTTTCTAGGCTTTCGGGCAGTGGAAAGGGGTCAACATGGGCACACTGACTGGTCTGCGGCTACGCGACCCCATACTCAAAAAACTAGCAAAAGTTCAAAAGGTTTACAAGTTATGGCAATGAAATGCTTGGTTTTCCTACTCCCGACAGTGCAGTTAAAAGTAAAAAAATTAACAGTAATTATAATATAAAAATAAGAAGATAACAAACTATCAATAATAACACTACACAAAAAACATGCAACAATAATAATAAATATACCACAGTACAACCGTAGTGCAATGTAAAAGTGACAGGTGTGCATGATATGATTGGCAAATGAGCATAATATAAAGTGACAGGTGTGCATGGGACTATGGATGGAAGGGAAGAGGGGTTCCTGAATTGAGCAGCCTTACGGCCTGAGGAAAGAAACTGTCCCGTAGCCTGTTAGTTTTGGACAGAATACTCCTGTACCTTCTGCCTGACGGCAGCTTGGTAAACAGTCCATGGCATGGGTGGCTGGGATCTGTAATCCGTTTGCTCCTCCTCCTACAACTCTCTGTGTAGAGATCCTGCAGGGATGGCAGGTCAGACCTTGTGATGCGCTCTGCTGTTTTAATCACCCTCTAAAGTGCTTTGCGGTCGAGGGCGGTGCAGCTGCCATACCAGGCAGTGACACAGCCGGACAGGATACTCTCGATAATGCATCTGTAGAAGTTGGTGAGTTTCCTGGAATCCATGCCAAATCTCCTTAATGGGTGTAGGAAGAAGAGCCATTTCCTGGCCTCCTTCACCAAGATGTTAGTGATGAGACCAGGTCAAGTCATCACTGAAGTTGACACCAAGGAACCTGATGTTGTGAACTCTCTGTACTGCAGACCCATTCATGTGTATGGGGGCGTGGTCTCCCATACACGTATCCCCACCGCTTGCTTTGCAAACGTCTGCCCTGGTCATTTGTAAAGGGCAGCCGTCCTGGTCCATTTGAGTGTCCATGCCAGGGATGATGTTCTCAAAGCGAGCATAGAAAGAGTTTAGTTCCTCTGGGAGAGAAGCCGGCACTTCCCCCACACTGCCTGAATAGCCTTCATAGTCCGTGATGGTTCTCAGACCACTCCACATGTTCCTGGTATTGGGGCCCTGTTAGAGAGATTCTACTTTGACTCTGTATTGGCTTTTTGCAGTTTTTATTGCCTTCCTGAGGTCATACCGGGATTTCTTATAGTTGTCCTTGCTGCCGGAGTTGAAGGCTGCAGTCCGTGCCTTTAGCATGGCACGAATACCACTGTTGACCCACGGTTTTTGATTAGGGAATGATTTTGTAGTTGTACGTGGTACAACGTCGTCGATACATTTTCTAATAAAACCGGTCACTGACTCTGTGTATTCATTGATATTGCCTCCAGACGCCTCTCGGAACATTTCCTAGTCGTTTCTGAGGAAACAGTCACGTAAGTCGGCGTCCGATTTGTCTGTCCATCGTTGAATGGACCTCGTCACTGGCTTCTCTTGTTTTAGCCTCTGCTGTAAGCAGGGAGCAACAGTATCGACGCGTGGTCAGATTTGTCGAAAGCAGGATGGGGGAGGGCCTTATAGCCATGAGGAAATGGAGAGTAGACATTGTCCAGAGTGTTTTTCCCGCGTGTCGGGAAGTTGATGTGTTTTTTAAACTTCGGTAGGACTTCCTCGGATTGGCGCCATTAAAATCGCCTGCAACAATAAAGGCAGCTTCCGGGTGTAAACATTCAAGCCTATCGATAACTTGACAAAGTTCGTCGAGCGCAGCCCCAGCATTGGCTTGGGGTGGATGTACACAGCTGTTAAAATGACTGATGTAAACTCCCGGAGTAGATAGTAAGGGCGACATTTAATCGTAAGATGCTCCAGATCAGGAGAGCATCCAGAAGAAATGCAGTCCGCGTCCCAACACCAAAGATTGTTTACGATGAAGCAGACACCACCCCCTCTGCTTTTACCGGACCGGGAACACCCCACAAGGGCTGCAGTTTTGGAGATGTTCTGACCCAGTTGTTTATCCATCACAATTTGGCCCTTGTCAAAGTCGCTCAGATCCTTAAGCTTGCCCATTTTTCCTGCTTCTAACACATCAACTTTGTGGACAGAATGTTCACTTGCTGCCTAATATATCCCACCCACTGACAGGTGCCATGATAATGAGATTTTCTATGTTATTCACTTCACCTGTCAGTTGTCTTAATTAGGGATGCACCGGTACCAGTATCGGGCCGATACTGGGCTCATGTACTTGTACTCGTACTCACTGAAATTAAACTAGCTAGTGAGGACAGAGAAAAGTAACTGGCTGTGTCTGTGCATGCACACATTTGCGTTGAACTGTCAGTAAGTGTCTGTCATATTGACATAAAGGTAGCCATCGTCTGAGCGACAACCTAGGGTAAGAAGCTAACTGTCACAACTCGATAGCTACAATGGATTAGCGTCATGCAGGCAACAATAGAGATGCAGCAGCAGCAATCAGCCTGTGTTTTGGACACAGGCTGCACCATGCAATGAGTAAGTGCACAACAGGTTAACAGACAAAATGCTATAATATTCAATAATCTAATTGGGGATAAATGGGTGGTGACTGGTTGCTATATTCTTTCTGTTTGTTTCTATGTGTCATAAATGAAAACGTCTGTATGTTTTTATGACTTTTTTATTTTGATTTGCTGTGCTGATGTTTTGTTAAGCACTTTGTTAAATGTGTTTAATAAGGTGCTGCATAAATAATATTTTATTTCAGCACACAAAATAAATACTATAAAAAAAAACTGTTCATAAGGCACCTTTCTTAATGTTACAATGTGCTTGATATTACAATGTTAACTTCACATTTCATAAAAAAGCAAAAAAATAAATAAAAATTGTTCATTAATCGTAATCGAGGTAAGATGTTCAATTAATCGTGATTCTGATTTTAGGTCATATCGCCCAGTCCTATAGACTACCATGGCCTTGTCAAATCCTTTTATTTTGTAAATAAAAAGAAGAGGATGAAATGCTCAGAAGCAGGATGTGACCTCTGCAACTGACTGCATCTCACAACCCCACACCTCTGTCCTTCAAACTCACTCCCCTCTCCCAACCCCACACCCCTGTCCCTCAAACTCACTCCCATCCCCCCTTCCAATGTTGTAATGAAATTATTTTTTTAACCAGTTTTGTTAAGGGGGTTTCTTTTTTTCAAGCATGACAGACATTTTTGTTTATCAAATGGTCAGAAATAATAAGAGAATGCATAGCTTTTTGTCACAAAGTAACTCATTGCCTGTACTGTATGTGGACCAATCATGCTTACTGTCATGTATAGTCACACCCCCAATGGCCCATTCTGAGCCAGGAAAAACCCTGCTACTGGCTGAGGATTTTTTTCAGATCAGTTTTTCTTTCCATTTTCATCCAAATCTTATTTCACCTTTTTTATTAATACTCATTAAAAAGTACAACTAATATATTTAGCTTTTCAAGAACTATTTATCCCCTTCTTTTGGTTTGGACTCTGGTCTAAGCCCTGGCTATATGCATTGATACCCTAGCAATGCCCCTGGGGCACAGTATAGAGTGAGTGAGTGAGTGACCAACTGAACCTTGTTAAATAGCGTAGTGGTTAGAGAAACGGAACTGTGAACTATAGGTCCCGAGTTCGTATCTCCTCGCAGACGAAGCCAAGTACGCATTATGAATTGTTCCATATAGATGAAAACTTCGCTGGCTAAAACCTCCTGTACCTACATTATCGTAAGCCGTAAATAAATCATTTTACAGTTATATTGCAACTGTTTCTGGTGGATTTTCGAAGTACGCATCTGTGCATGCGTTTTGGGTCAGGATAGAATTTTTTTTTGCTGGCTACAACATAGAGTAGTTACGTTATGGTAAGCCTTAACTGAAACTATATACGGTTATATTGCGACTGTATCTGGCATGGAAAAGTTCATCTTCAGTCTCGCTAGCAATTGCTCAATTCTTATGATTATTCCTAGGAATTTAGTAGATACTAGTAAGCCTATTACTGGCTAATAAGCTGTTAAAACGGCCAGTGGCAAAAGCCACACAGTTCATAGACGCTATGGTGGAGGTAATCTTAATAAGAAACGTTGGTCAGTTTAACACAATCCTCAATGGAGTCTAGCGACAACTGAAACGTGTAATGCCGTGGCGTAGTGGTTTAAGACAGTGCCTCTCATGTGGAAGTCCCAAGTTCGAATCTATTGAGTGCAATGACATTTTATTAATTCTTTCTGGTAGATTCCACGATTCTCTCGTCTTTTCACTTGATGAAAAAGTTAGTTATCGTCACCTTTATTGATAGTTATTGTATCAATGACATTCACGAATGAAAGAAAAAAGTATGTTGTTTTGCCATGAAAGAAAAAAATATATGTTTGTAAGCCATGAAATGAAATAGCTTTGGCAGACTCGCTAGCAATTCCCCAATTCTTATGACTATTCCAGTAAGTTAGTAGACACCGGTAAAGCTTATTACTGGCTAATACGCTGTTAAAACAGCCAGTGGCAAACGGCATGCATAGACGATATTTATGGGTGACCTGGGTTCGAATCTCGAGAGGGCAACAATTTCTATTACGGGCCGGCTGAACTAGACTTGCTTGGTTTCTTGTTAAAAGCATCTGTCTGTCTCTGGTTTTAACGAATTGAAATGTAGCGTGCTAAGATAGCTGACTAGCTAAGCTAGAACTACATTGAGTAGCAATACATACAGTAGCATGTGGTTGGCAAAGAGTGGAAGTAGGACACTAAAGGTCAGTTCAGATCAATAATTCGAGAAAAAAAGGTTTTAGAATTTTGCAGAGAACATTGCAGTGGTGAACTGATTAGTTACATGCTATCGCATTTGTATTCATTTTGTGTTTATAATAGTGTTATTTTCCCTAAAGCTGGCATTTTTCTTCTGGGGCAACACTTAGAAATCTCATTTAGGACGCCAGTTTAGCCAGATACACCCCTGGTTGGCATCACTACTGCAGGTCAGAGTCACTGAACTACCCTCCACTATTTCACCAGAGGGACTGACTGACACTGATGGGTTCTTTGAGCCATCTAGTGGACATCACTATGTACAGTGGACATAAAAAGTCTACACACCCCTGTTAAAATGCCAGGTTTTTGTGATGTAAAAGAATGAGACAAAGATAAATCATGTAAGAACTTTTTCCACTTTTAATGTGACCTATAATGTGAACAATTCAATTGAAAAACAAACTGAAATCTTCAAGGGGGAAAAATGAAAAAGAAAAACCTTACAATAACCTGGTTGCATAAGTGTGCACACCCTCTTATAACTGGGGATGTGGCTGTGTTCAGAATTAACCAAGCACATTCAAACTCATGTTAAATAGAAGTCATTACACACCTGCCATCATTTAAAGTGACTGTTTAATCACAAATAAAGTTCAGCTGTTCTAATAGGATTTTTCTGACATTGTCTTAGTTGCATCTCATAGCAAAAGCCATGGTCCGCAGAGAGCTTCCAAAGCATCAGAGGGATTTCATTGTTGAAAGATATCAGACAGGAGAAGGGTACAAAATAATTTCCAAAGCATTAGATATACCATGGAACACAGTGAAGACAGTCATCATCAAGTGGAGAAAATATGGTACAAATGAGACTACCAAGAACTGGACATCTCTCCAAAATTGATGAAAAGATGAGAAGAAAATTGGTCGGGGAGGCTTCCAAGAGGCCTACAGCAACATTAAAGGAACTGCAGGAATTTCTGGCAAATACTGGCTGTGTGCTACATGTGACAACAGTCTCCCGTATTCTTCATATGAATGGGCTATGGGGTAGGGTGGCAAGACGGAAGCCTTTTCTTACAAAGAAAATCATCCAAGCCCGGCTGAAGTTTGCAAAAACAAATTCTCCCAAAAGCACGTGGGAAAATGTGTTATGGTCTCATGAAACCCAGGTTGAACTTTTTGGCCATAATTCCAAAAGGTATGTTTGGCGCAAAAACAACACTGCACATATATATATCATCCAGGTAAAATGCGCATTCACAAAATAACCCAGGGAGGAAAGCCCACCTCACAGAAGGCGATTGGCTGGAACGGGATTGGCTGGGAAGTAGCGGCGTGCTCCAATAAGAGTAGCATGTGGCTGCAATACCCTAGTTATTCGTGACAGCGTCAGCTAACGAAATGGATAACCATGGACGGGCACGAGTTTAACCAATAGCATGTTTATTAACAACATGGGCGGAAATCAGAGTGTGAGTAGCTATATTGAATCACATTTTGTTTTGTATAAAACAATGCTGGTGTCTTGAATTGGACAGGAAAGTTAATGTTAGCTAGCTTGTTGACTGAATGTTAATCCAGCTTTGTGTCTTCAAATTAATTCGACAGCAAAGTTGATGTTAGCTAGCTAGGCCGAACTTCGCCCAAAGGCTTAACGTTTAGTATCATAACGTTAGCTAACTAGTGAAGTTAGCTAACTAGCTAATGTTATGATACTACAGCCTTTACTATAATCGTCTTAAAGAATGCACTACAATCATCTGTTGTATGATAGCTTGTTGCAAAATTAACTTTTAGCCTATTTGTTTTGTTCTATATTGAATCCATAGTGCGATTTTGGCAAGCCCAACTAGGTGTCGTATATAAAATGTTGACTTAATGACTATGATAATTAATTCAGGCCAGCACATTAATTAAACTTCAAAAGATGATAAAAGCATGTGGATATGATCTGTCTGTCAGCTAAATCAAATCTGCAGCCTACTGTCTTCAGTGTAAATGTTTGTTCAGTACTCCTTGTTTTACCATTTTACTTATGTTCAAATAGTCTTTTGGTTCAGTAATAGGCTTGGGACTAATTTATGTCTGTGAAATAATCTTATACTGTTCAATTTGACCAATTAGGCTCTCTCCTTTTGAAGATGCATGTAACCATCCAGAAAGGAAGATCCTTGCCGGATTTAAAAAGATGCACCACATGCTGCAAGGACGTCCACTGCCCACTCTGTCACTCAACTGTTTCACCCAAAAAGGCTGAGCAAGGTCACAGCCCATTTAGAGGTCCATGTCAACCGTGCAGTTTTCCATGAAGGTAAAGTTAAAAAAAAAAATGTCTGTGAAGTTTCAATGTGATGCATTAAAAGCAGCCTGAATGTTAACAACAATTCCTTTTGACCAGTCAATACAAGTCTGTCTCTGATTTGGTTGCTCAGACCAGATATTTGATTCAGACACATTTAAATAATATATAGGCCTAATAATACTTGTATCATTATATGTTTTAGGATATACCATCCACAGATGTGTGTTAAATTGCTGACCGCAATGACGTTACCACTGAATATTGAAGGGTCAGGAAAAGTCAGATGTCAATAACATGTTTTTTTTATATTTGTTTTCTTGCTTCTCTGTGTCTGTCTCTCTGTCTCTCTCATTGAAGGATGAAGTTGGATGGAGTGATGTGGGGGGGTGATGGATGTCGGTCTGGATGTGGTGTAGGGAGGGATTATTGTTTTATTGTTATTGTTTGTTTTTGGTAAACATTCAAAAATAATAATGTATATATAATCTTGAATCTGCCCCCAGAGTCGTCCTTGTCTTGCCTCTCCAAAATGACAACTTGTAGGTTGAGATCTAGTGACTGCAAAAGCACTGCAAAATACAATAGAATATAACAATATATTTTTCCTGAGGGAACCTTGTTTGTGGCGTCAGACACATACAAAATGTAGTATGCATACAGGTATGTACTATATTTACAGGTATGTACAAGACGATCCTGTCTACCGACATGCGGTCAATGTTGGCAGCCATGTCCAATACAACAAAGTTCATCCCAGCATGCCCATCCACACGAAAGGAAACGTCCTCAAGCAACCCATCCATCCTGCCGTATAGGTTCAACACCAGCAGCAGAACAGAAGGAAGCGGTGGATCCTCTCCGCAGCCCCATCCATCGCACATCACCCAAAGACACGTTTCACTACAATGATGACATGAAATCAAATACAGTATAATAGATTAGAGTTTAACTTATATTTCCCCAGAGAACTTTGATTTATATATATAATACAGCATAGAATATAATAATGAAATACATCACAGAATACATATGTTGCATATGTATATTGAGCGGGGAGATGACAGAACCCTGTGTGTTTGTAAGAAATGTAATTATCCACAGTATGAGTAGAGGATTTACACGTTTAGTAGTTTTATTCCCAACAGGTGTGGTTGAATGGTGTTAAAGGCACTAGAGAAATGCACAAGCCTGGCATGTGCTTTTGGTTTTTCCAGATGGGAGTGTATATGATGAAGTAATGTAAGGGCAGCATCATCTACACTTCTCTTCCTGTTGGCGAACAAGTTGATCTGCCAGGTTCTGGACTGTCTCTTGTAGTTGCGAAAGTACGAGATGTTCAAAACTCTTCATCACCACTGATGTAAGAGCTACAGGCCAGAAGTCATTGGGAAGTCTGGGTCTGCTCTTCGGAACAAGGCAGATGGTAGTGGTCTTCCACAAAGCTGAACTGTATGTTCCTCCGAGGACCAGTTGAAAAGTTCCCAGAAGACAGGGGCCAGTTGTTTGTAGCAGGTCTTCAGGAGCTTATTACTGATGTTATGAGGACATGATGCTTCGCTGACTTTCGCTCTTTGGTGAAGTTAAGCCCATCAGTGCTCATGTTGCAGGGTTTACATTGGTTCTCTGTAGTCCCAGACAATGTTTTGAGGCCTCTCCAGGCATCACACATCTGTCCACATTGTAATGTATTTTCCACCTTTTCTTTAGACCATTTAGCTTCCTTAATTTGCTTACTT
>JACXGI010005743.1:11362-45427 GCA_016801175.1 Esox masquinongy
CATAAAACTCATGCAAATTAGTGTAGTGTAAATGAACAGTGAGAACAAACGACACAGACAACCAAAGCTACCGTCAAACATAAAACGTTTATTATAAACACACGGTAAAGGGGGAAGGGAAAAGGGGCTGAGCTGAACCCAAGAAATGAAATAATATAGTCAAAACACCCCTAAACTGAACTTGCCTGCCTCAAGAACCACTTAGCTGACTACTAACCAATACAGAAATACAGTGGGTGGTCCGCTCAGGTCTAACTAGTGTTTTTAGACAAAGTTTTCCTACGGGTTGTGTATGCCCAAGGGCGACTTGCTAAAAACACCTTTTTCCCAGGGACACAGGGACAAACAAAAACACACAGGTTGAACGAGGACTAAATAGCACACAGCAAACAATTGAATAGACAACACCAAACAAAACACCGCAGCAATACATCCTCACATGAAACAGGACGAAGTGAGATGTATGTGCTAAACTAAGTGATGTATGTATGAGCAAAGTGTCTGTCTATCAATAAAGGTATGTATCTCAAGAATGTCTATGTCCATGTGGGGTAAATCGAAAGACTCTCTCTGGGAGAACCAACTGACTGGGTTTTTAAACAAGGGATGTGTGATGTGATTGGGTAATGAAAAAGGAATTAGGAGGGTTGTCCACTGATTGGTCCACCTCAGCAGTCAGGCACTGCACTCATGACTGCCAGGTGGGAAACACCAACGAGCATAATCAGGAACATAAGGGACACCTGGGGAAAAGTCAGGAGGGGAAAAAACACAAACGCACATACAGGGTACCTGCATGCGTAACAACTTCATGTACCTTGTATCAAATTACACTGAATCTTGACATCTATGGAATATGTACATTTGTTTGTATTGTAATGTTATTTTAAGTTCTTTAAATATCCAAGGTTTATAATTTGAACATATTTTCATATATTATACCTTTCTTTGTGGGTATAATTGTCTCCTCAAGTATCATCACATATCCTGAGAAAGCCTCCACAGCCTCATCTAGTGTGTCGTCACTGTCGCGTAAATCTAGGGTCCTAGAAATGCGCTCCTGAAACTGCAGCCTCCGGCTTGGGTAGAATACTGCCTTCCGGTCATCTAATTCGCTAGGTGGCGCTGTTGTCGCGAATAACGAGGGTCCTAGAACTGCGCTCCTGAAACTGCAGCCTCCGGTACTGTAGCCACATGCTATCGTCCAAAAACGATAAAATGACATTCCACTGGTACTTACCTTGTGTTTTTGTTTACTGAATATATCCTTTCTAGTGCAGCTTTAACAAAGTTATGTTGGCGCTGGTGTTTAGGGTATCACCCTGATTGGCTGTTGGCGTTAGGGGTATCACTCCGATTGGCTGTAGGTGTTAGGGTAGCATTGATTGGCTGTTGGTAGAACAAACCATTTTTACAGAAAAAGGTTTAATCGTAATGCTGTATAAAAAAAACAGCAAAGAGTAAAAAACATGAATCCTGCCATCAATGCAATTCTTCTGTTTAATAACTGTTAAACTTCTTGATCGTAGTGAATACCATCAATGACTGACAAATTAATAATTACATTGAGCCAACCAAACCCAACCCCCCCCCCCAGGCCTGGGACAACATTCACAGTTGTCCCCCCCTGTCAGCGTCACTGTCAGAGAGGCACGCTCATTCAACTTACTGTCAGCGGGTTGAAACTGACAGTAACTCTGTGTTGATATATATATTACGAAGAGTTATCGCACAAGTAGCTGATGATCTGTTCCTTCCTCTTTATGTCATTAACATTCATAACAAACAGACCAATGTGTCAGGAAATGGAGCTGACTGCATTTCAACCCAGATGGTGAAACAGAACACATCTAATTGTCTATCTTCATTTCAAGGCAGGCTCCCTTTTTTTTTCAGAAAGTCTCAACGTATTCTATATATTTGTAATGTATTCTGTATTGTTACAGTGTGTTACATTTAACCTCTTAGTTCTACATTGAACAATTCACCATTTTAATTTCCATTTCCATGATGTCATTAGATCTATCCTACAAAGCCGTTCCAGTCAAACTCCTCGTCGTCCTCTTCTTCGTCTTCCCAACAACAAGTGGAGAAAAGTGAAGGTCTGAATTGTAACTGAAGCCACTGTGGCTGTGCACGTGTGACTGACTTCTACACAGATTATATCTGAATATCACTTTGTTTGAAGGGACAGATGAGGATATACTGTACACGGACAGGATTCAATCCAGTCATCATTTGTACACAGGTGGTCAAGGTATTCACACAACACCAAATTCAGACTAAAACCTTTATTTGTCAGATCAGTTCGAGATGACAGAACCGTCCAACCCTGAGACCCGTTTTTTGTCAAATGTCTTGTATTGTTGATTTCTGGTCGTATTGATCAGATTGTTGTGTTCAGGTCGTCATGTTCCTGGTTTGTTCACTGTGCTGTAGATCACAGAGGGATCCTCTTCTGTCATTGGTGCTGCTGGTCTGTAGAGAGACAATCCAAAAGTCATCTGAATCTGCACCCTGGATGTGACCCTGTTCCCATTTAGTCCACTACTTCAGACCTGGGCCTGTGAAGCCCCTGTCAAAGGTAGTGTGGTACATATGGAGTAGGGAGACATTTGGAACACATTCTGAACAGTTCTTTAGAACAATCAAGTCACTTGTTATGAACTAGTATTGGATTTATTAAATAACTAATTCAGTGGTTGTTACGGGTCCCACTGTTCATGTTAATTGAATTATGAAATCACTAAATCAGGGGTTGTTACGGGTCCCACTGTTCATGTTAATTGATGACATACTGTTATCTCACGACAGGCAACAAATTACTGTGTGACTGACAGAAAATACTCACCGGGTGGAACCACTGGTGCTGTTGAATTTTACAACAGTGTACAGCAAGTTGGCGTCCTGATTCTGGGGTGGAGGCATCTGGACGGTGGAGTACAGAGCCTCTTCCTGGTGGTGGGGGTAAGAGAGGGGGACGTTGGTGTAGACCTGGTCTTCCTGGTTGTCTGGGCTCACGGTGACCATTCCTGACACGTTGTCGTACACCAGACTGGAGTCTCTCTGATGGGAAGAGAGGACAGCATGAGGACAACAGATGTGGTCAACCATGGTCAGTCATGTGAAAAGGGAAGTACACCCCCTTGAAAGTTCTCATTTACTTTGCATATTTGCACACATGGATGTTTGAGATTAATTCCAATTACACTCATTGATGAAGGCAAGTGGATTTAACAAATCACACAAAGTAATTACATTTGAAACCATGTATGTAAATGAAGTCTACAGAAATTACATTCTCTAATGTGGAAAAAGTTAGAACACCCCTACCTTTACTATCAAATGTACTAAATTATCAAATAAACTAAACTTTAAAACATTGTTTACCTAATCATGTGTACATAAGCTAAAATTAAAACCATGTGTACCTAATCCAATGCATGTGACTGGAATATAATTACAGAGTATATTCAGTGTTATTCTTAGTTGGTAAAACAAATTTGTTGAAACAGACAGAAAAAAGGTGACATTTTGCACTTTGGCCTCATATTGGTCTTTCAACTATATTTTCACATGTCTTGAGTGTACAGCAAACATATCATATTTGACTTGAATGTCATGATACTAATATGGAAAACACTGTATGATTGCAAAGTAAAATCTATCAATTACATTTGTTAGTTATTTTAAATTTATGTGACAATAGTACAGATTACATATTAATATACATATAATCAAATATGTAAGAACAAGTGCACCTTTCCTGCTGGTTTTTAAATGACTATACAGTATATTTATTTACTTGTTCTGTAACAGACTCACCAGTCTATTGTCTTCTGGGCTTCTTTTGTCTCTTGTGTCAGAGGTGGATTTGGGAGCCTTCTTCCTGTTTAGTAGACAAATTAATAATTAATACATTTAACCAATTCAATTACAAATCAAATAATCTTATAAATTGTGATGTACCCCTCACCTGAACCATATGAATCCAGAGAGACAGAGGATGAGAACCAGAACAACCACTATGATTCCTTCAGATGCAGTCAGAGCTGAGGATTGTCCTAAAATGCAATGTGAATGGTATGAATGTATGGCATGATGTAAAACACAACAGATTAATATTTTATAAGTTGTTATTGCAATATTTATTGTTAAGAATACATTTACGCATTGTTAAGAGTTATATTGCAAGAAATATTGCCTTAATGTAATGAAGATTTAACTTGCACCTGCCACAATGATCATCAGAACTGTAGATTTCATAGATCCTATTCCATTCTCAGCCTCACAGTAATATTCTCCTCTGTCCTCAGATGTGATGTTAGTGATGTTGTAACTCTGTCCGGATGCTTTTGGTGAGGTTACAGTCTTCTTGTACCAGGTGTATTTGTCCACAGGTGGGTTGGCATCACTGCTGCAGGTCAGAGTCACTGAACTGCCCTCCACTATTTCACCAGAGGGACTGACTGACACTGAGGGGTTCTTTGGGCCATCTTGGGGACATTTTGTTACAATACAGTGTTTTAAAACGAATAATTACACTGGAGCATTATAGATAGAACATACAGTATGGTTGTGCAAGTAAAATATTGTTCTGACACCTTTAGTTTTTCTGTTTGATATGGTGGCACAGACTAATGAAAACATCAGATGGTAATGTTTGGTTTACTTACAATGTACATCCACAAACACACTTGAGGAGTTGAGACGTCCATATTCATTCTCAGCCTCACAGTAATATTCTCCACTGTCCTCAGATGTGATGTTAGTGATGCTGTAACTCTGTCCTGATGCTTTTGGTGAGGTAAAAGTCTTCTTGTACCAGGTGTATTTGTCCACAGGTGGGTTGGCATCACTGCTGCAGGTCAGAGTCACTGAACTGCCATCCACTATTTCACCAGAGGTACTGACTGACACTGAGGTGTTCTTTGGAGCATCTGTTAAGATCATATATTTATAGCAAGATGCATTTTAAATGTTATAAGAAATAAATCTAAAATGTCATTCAGTCAATTAGTCAATCCATTAAATGTTTTGTTTAGTACTTTGTAAATTGGCATTTGTCAGAAATGCTTAAAGACTCCCAGAATCAAACCCCCAAAGCATGCAGTCATTGAGTAGATTGTATACAGTCATATATTTACTGTAGAAATGCCTCCAAGGTTCGCTTACGGACATTAGACACATTCAGTCCAGGTTTCCTGTAGCTTTGACTGGACAATCACGTCTCCGTTTTCAACGTTTTAGTATTCCTAGCTAAGCAGGAGGTCACATGTGGTCGGGGGTCATTCCTTGACTGAACCCACTGACCCTAGTACCCAGAAAACATAAATAATTGGTTGAAATATACTGGGGACTGAGACTGGGGTTGTCCTAGATATTCATATTTATGTATGATGGTGAAATAATAATAGCATTCCCGGTCTAGTCAAGAGAGAGCTACATTCAGTTATTTACAGGAATTGTATTTGTCTTCATAAATGTTCCATACATCAATCTCTTCATAAGATAGTTGTTCTCATCGTTATATACATGATAGGTGTGTCTATTAAGAAGAATGAACCCACAGATCGCTCTTCCACGACACCCCCAGGCCAGATGGTCAATCACACATTACTGAGGTTGTCAGAGCGTCTTACAGAGACTCCAAACACAGTTGTTCTCTTGTTCTTCTCTCATCACGATGAGTTTAATTGTAACAAAACATACATTTAGAAAACTACAGTTGTAATCTCAAGTGTTGACACACGTTTCTAGGAGTTGATCCAGATGACAAAAACTTTCCGAAGGCACTAAAGGCATGTTGCCTTTAGTTTAGTTGCCATGGGTATTTCTGGGACTCAAGTATCATCCACAGAAATACTGTACCGGTTGTCCAGGAGAGGCATCAAGTACCTTGGATATGAGGTGAGAGTCGGACCCCAGACAAGACCAGCACAGTGAGAGACCTGTCAATGTCAACCACAGATTGGCAGGAAATATTGTCTGCCAGTGGTTTGTGCTCTCGCTTTCACAAGTCACTGTTTGTCTGAACTCTTTGCTACACGGGACATCAGGACAACCAGGCAGAAAACGGTTAGCATTTGGAAAGGTGGAAGTGGTTTAAGGGAATGCCCCGTTTCTGTCCGTACTGACTTTGCTCTTCACAGTGTAACATAGTGGATGTAGTTCAAGATGTTTAAGAGCATCATTAATTATGCATGCCATGGCTTGATCTCCACAGAGACCAGTGACCATACATTAATCTTTAGAAATCATAGTGTGGTGTAATCCACAAAGCCCCCAAGATGCCTTATTGCAATTTAAAACTGCTTACCAACCCTATAGTAAATATCAGAAGTTATTTGATGGCACGCCTGTGTCATACAGTCAAAATCACCTTGGCCTTCAGCCCATCAGCATTCAGGATAACATGAATGTAATATATATACTGTGAGGATGGACAATTCACTGTGTCTTTGATGTACTTACATGTGACATAGAGAGTCTTTTCAGGAGAGAGGGGAGTCTCATGACCTTTGACACCACAGGAGTATCTGCCTGCATCTTCACTGCTGACTGAGAGGATATGGACAGTAGAGTAGGTGTTGCCGTTTTCTATAGGCTGTCCATTCTTATACCAACTGTATTCTGGGTTGGGGTCCAGACTACATTTAGTTGTACATGTCAGAGTGACCCTGTTCCTCTCTGACACAGATGTAGGCTCCATCTCCAACACAACATCTATAGTAAAACAACATAGTGGCTCAATTTATACAACAACTCAGAATGTGGGATACAAGGTTGATCTTCTCCACAACTTTACCAATGTTTGGGTCCCATGGCAACCACACTTTAACAGTGTTAAACAAATCTGTTCACATTCAGAAGTCTTTGTCTGATGTACTGCTCATGGTAAACTCATTTAGCTGAGTCCACCTTTAACATGGTACTTACAGTTAAACAGCTGTGACTGATTACCTGTGACAGTCAGGGAGACGTTGTCATCTTTCACTGAATACCAAGGTGAAGAAATTAATTTATATGATGTTGAGTCCTCCTCTCTCAGGTCTGTGATTCTCAGGGTACAGTCATTGTCCTTATTCCCAAGGTACGATACACGACCTGCATAATTGTCTGAGACTTTCTTCCAATCTTGATTCTTCCAGTAATTCCATTCGGTTGTCTTGACTTCATAATAACTGGGATATGTGTAAGAGCAGAACAGGTCCACTGTTGACCCCTTCAAGGCACAAATACTCTGAGAGGAGTAGGTCACACAATATTTGTTACCTGAAATAAAAAATATAAATACACTTGTGCTCAAAAGTTTGCATACCCTTGGAGAATTGGTAATATATGTACCATTTGTAAAGAAAACATGAGTGAGCAGGCAAAACACATTTCTTTTATTTCTTATGGGATTCACATTCAACTGTAGGTTATAACATAATGGCACAATCATAAAACAAACATGGCAACATGGCAAACATGGCAACAAAAAAAAAATTAAATGACCCCTGTTCAAAAGTCTGCATACCCTTAGTTCTTAATACTGTGTATTGCCCCCTTTAGCATCAATTGCAGCGTGCAGTCTTTTGTAATAGTTGTGTATGAGGCCCCGAATTCTTGCAGGTGATATAGCTGCCCATTGGTCTTGGCAAAATGCCTCCATGTCATGCCAAGTCTTTGGTCATCTTGCATGAACCGCACATTTGAGATCTCCCCAGAGTGGCTCGATGATATTAAAGTCAGGAGACTGTGATGGCCACTCCAGAACCTTCACCTTTTTCTGCTGTAACCACTGGAGGGTCAACTTGTCCTTGTGCTTAGGGTCATTGTCGTGCTGGAAAGTCCAAGAGCGTCCCATGTGCAGCTTTCGGGCCAAAGAATGCAAAATGTCTGACAGTATTTTCTGATAACATACTGCATTCATCTTGCCATCAATTTTCACAAGATTCTCCATGTCTTTAGAGCTCACACACCCCCAAAACATCAGTGAGCCACCATCATGCTTCACAGTATAGGCCTTGTTGACCCCTCTCCAAACGCAGTGCTTGTGGTTGTGACCTCGTCACTCCAAATTGGTCTCTTCACTCCAAATTACAATGTGCCAGAAGCTGTGAGGTGTGTCAAGGTGTTGTCTGGCATATTGTAATCTGGCTTTTTTTGGCATTGGCGCAGTAAAGGCTTCTTTCTGGCAACTCGACCATGCAGCTCATTTTTGTGTATCGTCGTATTGTGCTCCTTGAAACAACCACACAGTCTTTTTCCAGAGCAGCCCGTATTTTACTGAGGTTACCAGTGGGTTTTTCTTTGTATCCCGAACAATTATTCTGGAAGTTTTGGCTGAAATCTTTCTTGGTCAACCTGATCTTGGCTTGGTATCAAAAGATCCCTGAATTGTCCACTTCTCAATAAGTGATTGAACAGTACTGACTACCATTTACAAGACTTTGGATATCTTTTTATATCCTTTTCCATCTTTATAAAGTTCCATTGCCTTTTTACGCAGGTCTTTTGACAGTTCTTTTCAGCTCCCCATGGCTTAGTATCTAGCCTGCTCAGTGCATCCACGTGAGTACTAATAAACTCATTGACTATATATACACAGACACTAATTGCAATTTACAAAGCCACAGGTGTGGGAAATTAACCTTTAATTGCCATTTTCACCTGTGTGTGTCACCTTTTGTGTTTGTAACAAGGCCAAACATTCAAGGGTATGTAAACTTTTGATCAGGGCCATTTGGGTGATTTTGGTTATTATTATGATTTAAAAAGGAGCCAAATAACTATGTGATGAGTGTTACTCATGCAGATACCCTGTATGTGCGTTTGTGTTTTTCCCCTCCTGCCGTTTCCCCAGGTGTCCCTTATGTTCCTGATTGTGTTCGTTGGTTTTTCCCACCTGGCAGTCATGAGTGCTGAGGTAAGGTGGACTGCTGAGGTGGACCAATCAGTGGACACCCCTCCTAATTGCACCACCTGTTCCTTTTTCCATTTCCCAATCACATCACACATCCCCTGGTTTAAAAACCCAGTCGGTTGGTTCTCCCAGAGAGACTCTTTTGATTTACCCCACATGGACATAGACACTCTTGATATACATACCTTTTTTGATAGACAGACACTTTGTTCATACATACATCACTTAGTTTAGCACATACATCTCACTTTGTCCTGTTTCATGTGAGTATGTATTGCTGTGGTGTTTTGTTTGGTGTTGTCTAGTCAATTGTTTGCTGTGTGCTATTTAGTCCTTGTTCAACCTGTGTGTTTTTGTTTGTCCCTGTGTCCCTGGGAAAAAGGGTTTTTTAGCAAGTCGCCCTTGGGCATACACAACCCGTAGGAAAACTTTGTCTAAAAACACTAGTTAGAACTGAGCGGACCACCCACTGTATTGTTGTATTGGTTAGTAGTCAGCTAAGCCGTTCTTGAGGCAGACAAGTTCAGTTTAGGGGTGTTTTTACTATATTATTTCATTTCTTGGGTCCAGCTCAGCCCCTTTTCCCTTCCCCCTTTACTGTGTGTTTATAATAAACATTTTATGTTTGACGGTAGCTTTGGTTGTCTGTGTCGTTTGTTCTCACTGGTCCTGTACACTACACCACTTTGCATGAGTTTTATGTTACGGGTCTTTGTACCATCCACCCTAGACTGCTAGAGCCACAGCGTTCGTAACAATGAGAAATGTCTTCATATGGTTACTATCCTTAAATATATGTTTTTTGCATGATCAGCCAGATGTTCAAATTCAATGCCAAAATTTCACAATTTCATCCAGGGTATGCAAAATTATATCAATTAATAATATCCCTTAATATTGATATTAAATGATTGATTATTTCATATTATTCTCAAGATAAAACAATATGGTATTCATTTGAAAATGTCCACACACTTACACACTGCAGGAGATCGGAGGCTCTCATGACCTTTCACAGCACAGGAGTAACGATCATCATCATTAAAGTATATAACATTGAAGATGGAAGTGTGCCCTATTACAGGCTGTCCGTTCTTGTACCAGATGTAGGTGGGTTTGTAAGGCAGAATACAGGATGTACTACAGATCAGAGTCTTCATATTGTACCCTGACACCTTCACCTGCAGATCTGAACAGAGTTGTTTCAAAAAGGGAATATATTTGTTAGGTTAAACCATTACCACTGTTTATAATAAATAATATGATTTATAAATAATATATATTATTTATTTATATAAATAATAAATAAAATGCCTGCTTTGAGATGTAATATTTAAACTGCTCAAAAAAAATTAAGGAACATGTAAACATCACAGTATAACACCAAGACAATTAAACTTCAGGAATATCAATTTTTCCAGTGAGGAAGCATAAGTGACTGTTATTAATCAATGTCACCTGTTTTGTTGCAAACGAAAGTGACAACAGGTACAGTGTAGAGGCAACAGCCAGACAACCCTGAAAACGGGAATGGTTTTGCAGGTGGTGGCCACAAACAATTGCTCTCTCCTTATCCTTCCTGAATGATTATTTTCTATTTTTGTGTTTTGCTAGTTTCCTTGTCACTACTGGTAGCATGAGGCGGTACCTTCAGCCAATTCAGGTTGCACAGGTTAGTCCAGGTCCTCCAGGATAGCACATCCAAATGTGCTGTCGCAAGAAGGCTTACAACATGTGATGTTGTTCTGATGTCTTTATTTGAGTATTTGTTTTTATGCTATTGTATTTTTATATTTTTTCTTTTTCTTGGTAAAGCACACTGAATTGCTTCTGTATATTGCTTCACTGAATTGCTGTGCTATATAAATAAACTTGCTTGCTTGCTTGAGTCTTCCGGTACCATCTCAAGAGCATGGATGAGATACCAGGAGATGGGCTGTTACACGAGGAGAGCTGGACAGGGCCGTAGAACTGCATCAACCCAGCAGCAGGACGGTATCTCCTCCTTCATGTGAGGAGGAACAGGAGGAGCACTGCCAGAGCCCTACAAAATGACCTCCTGCGGGCTACTGGTGTGCATGTTTCTGATCAAACTGTCAGAAACAGACTCCATGAGGGTGGCATGAGGGCCTGACATCCTCTAGTGGGACCTGTGCTAACAGCCCAGCACCCTGCAGCTCGATTGGCGTTCACAAGACAAAACCAGAACTGACAGGTCTGCCATTGGCGCCCCGTTATCTTCACAGACTAGAGCAGGTTCACACTGAGTACATGTGACAGACATGAAAGAGTCTGGAGACACCTTGGTGAACATTTCCAATTGAGAACCTCTGGGATGTTATGTTTATGTTTCCGCCAAGTAGCGCCACAGACTGTCCAGGAGCTCACTGATGCCCTGATCCAGGTCTGGGTGGAGATCCCCCAGGACACCATCCACCGTCTCATCAGGAGCATGCCCAGATGTTGTCGGGAGTTCATACAGGCACGTGGGGGCCAGACACACTACTGAGTCACATTATGAGTTGCCGTTATAAAATTCACGGCAACTGAAGTTGGAACAGCTTGTGATTTCAATTGTTTACCTATTGTTTTCTTTTCTGTGTGAGTTTGATTCCCGTCCTCAACCGGTTGGTGATTTTGTTTTCCATTCACCGTTGTTATATAATTTTGTTCTCAATTAATTACACAATGTACAGTAAATATTTTGATCTTCATTATATGTTGTTCATCGAGACCCAATGTGTGATTTTGGTGTTCCCTAAATTTTTTTGAGCAGTGTACATAACTGTAGTTACAGTACCTGTGACTCTCAGGTAGACATATTCTGTTGCATGCCAAGGTGTAGAACTGAAGCAATATGATGCTGAGTCCTCCTTTCTCAGGTCTGTGATTCTCAGGGTACAGTCATTGTCCTTATTCCCTCGGTATGATAAACGACCAGTAGACATATCTGGTATTTTATTCCAGTTTCGACTCATCCAGTAATACCACGCGTTTGTCTTGACTGTGTAACCCCAGGGATTTGTGTAAGAGCAGGACAGGTCCACTGTTGACCCCTTCAAGGCACAGATCTTCTGAGAGGTGTAAGTCACACTCTGACCAAGTACCACTGCAACAACTTCACACAAAACAGGATGTTTAAGCACTAAGCAACAGTATGTTGGTGTTACTTTAAGCATAAATAAACAATATTTGTCTACAGTTGAGTGTGACTAGAAACCACAAACATGCATCACTCAGAGTAACTCAATGTGCACAGAACCCACCCGAGTAATACTTCATTTCTCCTTTAAGAAACCTATGTTGATTAATCTGAGAATCTAATGGATAAGAAACAGAACATACCTGTCAAAGACCAGAGAAAGACCGCCAACACACTTCCTGTGGTTCTCAAGACCATTGTTGTATCTCTCTGTAGTCTTTGAAATATAAACAACAACTCACTCTGTAACTGGTGAATCACTACATCTAACATACAGAAGTGTAACCTGTCGATTAAGTACAAGAACCAAAAACTGAAAATAATAATGCTAGCCTGAAAAAACCAGGCTAGCATTATTTGGCGCTGTGTGGTTCAACACTGTTGCCTACATGTGAATCTGTATGCTAGTTGGACCATGTGTATAATAGTTGTGATGAACAACTTATTGGAAGATTTAGCTGTTATATTATTATTATTATTTGAGTAATATATACATTAATAG
Organism: Esox masquinongy; assembly: GCA_016801175.1. Lineage (NCBI taxonomy): Eukaryota > Metazoa > Chordata > Actinopteri > Esociformes > Esocidae > Esox > Esox masquinongy. The sequence continues at coordinate 23,978 of JACXGI010005743.1, forward strand.
GTTGATATTTTTGGTCTTACCTGGTAAAACATATTTGTTTTGAATCAGGCAGAAATATAAGGTGACATTTTGTACTCAGGCCCCAGACTCATCTTTTAAATATATTTTCATGTGCCCTGAGTGTTCAGCAAAAATAACAATTACGGAGGGAAATGTACAAAAAGTGTGTTAAATTTGTCTGCGTCTCACTTCTCAAGCAGACATTACTTTTCATCTCAACGGATGTATTCAAAAATCATCCTCCTCATCATCATAAACAACAACAACAACAAAAATGTTACTGCAAGTAACTAATCATGCAAGAAAGTAACATTTGAATTTGTTTCAATATTTAAAAAAAAATTTAGTAAAAGAGTGACCCGTTTGGATGGAAACAATACAGATTCTTAACAGTATTTAAAACAAAACCTGTTCAAATGTACACCATGTCAAACCATGACACACACACACACACACCTTTAATGCAAAAATGATATTGTGGTCACATATCCTACATCAGCACTCAATTAAAGAACATATTATACAGCTATGGAAAAAATTAAGAGACCACTGTTCCTCACTCAAAAAAGGAAGATTTTGAGTGAGGAACAGAAGGGTTAAAATTAAGAGACCAATGCAAATTGAACGCTTCTGTTCCTCACTCAAAACTTTCCTTTTCAACTTTTTTTGGAAAGGAAAGAAAAAGGTACAGTGGCCTGTTAATGTTTTCCGGAGCTGTATATTGTCTTGAAGTAAAACACAAAACACACAAAAATAAATGAAAGGATAAAAGTCCACACCCTCCAAAATGTCACTTACTAATAAACACAAATAGTATAATAAAAAAAAGATTTAAGACATTGTCAAGTGTGCGATTTAGTCACTTACCGATTAAGGTAAAATCTTTTGTTGTGCCACACGTCAACTAACTGGCATTGAAGCAAAACCATATGCCATTAATAAGGGAGTTCTGTAAGTGACAGAAATAAAAAATAGTCGAGACAAAAATCCCTGATGCCGAACAGTCTTTTCCTTCCTCATAAAGTCGGTATCACAATCAGACAGGCACTTGAGAAAAAGGGGCGTAACTGTTTTTCAAACGGAAAATGTTCAACAGGCTTCCGTAATTATTTGAGGAAGTGGCTGATTTTGTCAAAGAGATGAAATGTGTCTCATCCTATGTGTTCTTTTGACTTCATACAAAATCATGTAAACTGTTTACAAATAGACTTCCATTTGGAATGTTTATAAGACATAAGAATATGTTGCTCTACCCTTCTGAGTTCATCATAGAACAGGTCAAAGTTCTATTGAAATCTGGTCTGATCATGATGTCATTCACAATATTCAATTATCCCCTTTAAATGTATTTGCATCATCGTTATCATCCTCAACTGTGTCTCAACGTCAAAGTAATGCTTATGGTCTCAGTGTGTTCTCCAGGTAAGCAACCGGCCATCCACGTGATGTAAAAGAAAACGTGATATATCAGACCAAGCCACCTTCTTCCATTGCTCCGTGGTCCAGATCTGATGCTCACGTGCCCATTGTAGGTGCTTTTGCCAGTGGACAGGGGTCAGCATGGGCACCCTGACTGGTCTGCAGCTACGCAGCTCCGTACACACAAAACTGTGTGTTCTGACACCATTCTATCAGTACCAGCATTAACTTATTCAGCAATTTGAGCTACAGTAGCTTGTCTGTTGGATCGGACCACACGGGCCAGCCTTCACTCCCCACGTGCATCAATGAGCCTTGGCCGCCCATGACTCTGTTGCCGGTTCACAGCTTTTCCTTCCTTGGACCACTTTTGATAGGTACTGACCACTGCAGACCAGGAACACCCCACAAGGGATGTAGTTTTGGAGATGCTCTGACCCAGTCCTCTAGCCATCACAATTTGGCCCTTCTCAAAGTCACTCAGATCCTCACGCTTGCCCATTCTCCTGCTTCTAACACATCAACTTTGAGGACAGAATGTTCACTTGCTGCCTAATATATGATATCCCACCCACTGACAGGTGCCATGATAACGAGATTATAAATATTATTCACTTCACCTGCCAGTGGTCATAATGTTATGGCTGATCGTAGTGATGGCCAAACAAGGCCTTGCTGAATCGATGAGGCTCTCCAGCACATTGCTTCGCTAAAAGGCACATTTCTTGATGACTCGTCTAGACAGCGCTCACTGAGGACACCTGCTGGTTGAAATAATTAATTGCAGGTCAAATAATGATTACCCCAATGACATTGTGGTAATTGGCTCAATTGAAGCTTTAGTCATCCACTTCAATAAGGACTCATGTCAGTCACATCACTCGTAATGCAAAGTCAATATTGTTAATACAAATATTGCCTAAAAAGTTTCTATTTTTACAATACCCTGTTCACAATTTGTGTACTCTTATTTTTTCCTAATCTTTGTTATTATTTCCCTAAGTAATAGGTAAATATTGCGTGTAAAAGTGCACATATAATCAATGAGTAAAGAAATAGAGAGACGACATTTGTGTGTGCTTTTACATGTGTTTTGAACTAGCAACAGAGTTTTGTAACTGGACAATGAGGGAAGGACAAGTGCTTTTGTAACGGGGAAATATCTTATGAATTTTTACTGAGGAACACGTTTTTTTCCCTAGGTGGGCCCATTCCAAAAATCTCACCAGTAACAATATCTCTATTCAGTCATCAAACACCTTTTGCCCACTCTCGGAAATTTACAGCATTTCACTTCCTTTTATACACAAACTAGACCAAAAGCACATCAGGTTGTATAGGGCAGAATCAAAGCTTCATATGTCATCTATGAGGCATATTCTTTTATCTGAAACGGGGACCGAAGCTTCATTACGACCTGTCTCGCTAGAAAATCTCAAGGCGCGTACCGAAGCATGGCTTCAACTGTCCCCTCACTAAGTGATCGGTGTACAGCTGAGTTTACTGTCTGATTGACAACGTGTAAGTCTAGCTAGCTAGCTAACTAACATTACTACCGGCTGGTGATTTATTTTTTCAGATGAGTTTTTCTTTCATTTTTGGTCTAAAATCTTAGTTCACCTTTTTTATTAATACTCATTAAAAACTACAACTAATAAATTTAGCTGTTCAAAATCTATCTTTTCCCCTACTCTTGGTTTGGACTCAGGTCTAAGCCCTAGCTTAATGCATTGTTAGGATAGATGAGGCAGAAAGGAGACATAAGTATAGTTGTATGTTTTTTCTGGACATTTTTAGAAGCATCTGTCTGACTCTGGTTTTAGCTATTTGAAATGTAGTGTGTTAAGATAGCTAAGCTAGAACTACATTGTAGCAGGACATACATAGCATGTGGTTGGGCCGCGGGCAAAGGGTGGAAGTAGCCCACTAAAGGTCAGTTCAGAACAATAATTGGTTAATTACATGCTATCACACTTGTATTAATTTTGTATTTATAATAGTAAAATGTGTTATTTTCCCTAAAGCTGGCATTTTTCTTTTGGGGCAACATTTAGAGATCCTGCCTACGGTGCCAGTTTGGCCAGAAACACCCGTAGTTGGCATCACTGCTGCAGGTCAGAGTCACTGAACTGCCCTCCACTATTTCACCAGAGGGACTGACTGACACTGAGGGGTTCTTTGGGCCATCTAGTGGAAATTATGTTACAGTACAGTATTTTAAATCAATTACACTGGAGCATTATAGAATATACAGTATGGTTGTGCAAGTAAAATATTGTTCTAACAGCTTCAGTTTTTTCTGTTTCATATGGGCGCACTAACTATAATAAACATCAGATGGTAATGTTTGGTTTACTTACAATCTACATGCACAAACACACCTGAAGTGTTGAGTTGTCCATTATTGTCAAAAGTGCTCAGTACTCAGTTTTAGCGATCATTTATGGGGATTGTACATTGGGGATTTGGGTGTTTTATGTTTTTATGTGTGGATGTTTTGAGTACATCTTTGACATTTGCAGTGCTGTTATGTGGTTGTTTGTGGAGTGATTATGTGTGTTAATTGGACATTGAGTACACCTGCGCCTAGCCAATTACATCACCTGGCGTTCTCTCATTCAACCTAAAATGAGCGAGACATGCCCCTAAAAGGGGGTTTAAAGAGAGACAATGGCCCAATCCCAATGTCCACACTCACAGACTCACGGACTTTGAAGTGCGTTCTCACTAAGTCTGTGAGGGCTTAGGGCTGTCCCACTGTAAAATGGTCAAGTGCGCAAGAGCTCTTTCGCAGACATTTTGAGCCCTTTATGCACTCTTTTTGTAAGTCCGCATTTCTGCAGACTTTGCTAGAGGGAATTGCCCACAGTTCATAGCGGTGTGACGTGAAACACGAGGGTAGAGAGAGAAATAGGATTCGTCGGTTGTCAGAATAGATTTATTGCTTTGACCTTTGACAGCTGCATATGTGTGAGAATATGAAAATGATTTTTTGATTTATGACCGGATGGTAGCATTTGTTTTTCCGGGGGGTACATGTCCGGTTCGAGAGGGAATGGTAGAGCAGGTGATTATGTGGGATGAGAGGGGTTAGGTCAAAAGGATTATGAAAAAGATGTTTTAATGGTTGTTAATTTATGTCCGGGTTGTTAACAGTTGTGTTTTTCCGGTTAGAGAGGGAGGGTTAGAGCAGGTGATTCTGTGGTATGAGAGGGGTAGGTCAAAAAGGGTTATGAGTAAAAGATTGTATGAACGGTCTGGGGAGTCATAATATTTGTACAGTTGTTTTTCAGGGGCTTCCTTCTTTGGGAGGAGAGGGTGTAGGTTTTCTTGAGATGCAAGGGTGGGTGTTGAGCAGCAGTTACCTTTGGATCATTCTCTGAGAGTTACCAATAAATAAGAGCTAGACTTCTCCTGGTTTGTAGTTGAAATCGTTTTTTACTCTGTATAAGACTGAAGATGGCGTCTGTCCTTAGTTATACACCCGTGACAACCCAGACTAACGAATTAGGCCGCAGAACGGAGGAACGGGAAAAAAGATACGTTCCAGAAATATACGATGCGCCAAAGAAGCGTTTTCTTAATGTGCATAGAACTCAAATACCTCCGTTTAAGCATTTGACGGATCAGCATGACACGGCGGATGGAAAAACGGTCGGCTTTGTGTTTGACACAACTTCACTGCTTCTAAAGTGAAGTTGTACATTTTAAAAATGGAAGATGAATATACAGACGCAACCTGTGGCGTGCGTGAACCTCAACAGAGGGTCCATTCATTGTATGTCACAAATACATACATCTCTACGGGGGTGTGAGAGTATCCTGTGTCATGTGTAGAGATCAGTGGAAGCTCCTGAGATCCCAAATAAATAAATCCCAAGGGGCGTTGTCTTCCTATGGTGTCCATGACAGCTGCTGTTTGGGGATGGGTCTGGATATAGCTCCTCCCCTGAGGAGTGTTACAGCCTCTTTGTTCAGTAATCCTTGTTACATGGAAAAGTTTTTGTATTTGAAAGGATCTAAAATATGTCAGCTAGAACAAACGATGCATTCTGCCCGAAATTGCCTGGGTATACAGATTCAGATGTTGAAAGGCTTATTCATAGACTACCAGAGAATTCAGAGCGCAAGATCAAAACTAGTGATAATAACTTTTACGATCCAATATATTTACGATCCAATCAATTCCCTATTACAGATCTATTCTACTAAGAAAGAACCCATACATACAGATTCTGAAGGCGGTAGCATTTTAGAACAGGGTGCATTTAAACCCTTGATCGGTTTATACGAGTGGTATAATATTTGTAAAAAATGTCTTTAGCATAGTCAATAGAGGTCCAGACTTTGCTACGGAGTTTGAAGTAAACGGAAAAGTGTTGAGAGCTATAAGAGTGGCATCTGAAAGTCAGGATACTAAAGTTAGGATCTCAGTATATGGTTGTATGATTTACAAAACTACTAATGCCACGGTTATAGTTGACTGTCCCGTTTATGTTGACGTAGCAAACGACAGGTGCCTCATGACAAATGTGGCTTGAAGGTCCCAGTCTCAGGGATTTGTGTCCCTATCAGGTAACGATGCGTCTCAGCGTCCAGTTAGGATCCTTAGAGATACTGGTGCAGCGCAGTCATTCATCCTGTCTGACGTGTTGCCCTTCTCCGAAAACACATACGGTGGATCCAGTGTGTTAGTCCAGGGAATTGAAATGGGAGTTGTCCCAGTGCCATTGCACTTTGTGAACGTACACTCTGAGCTAGTCAGTGGATTGTTCAGAGTTGGAGTACGTCCTATGTTGCCCGTAAAAGGATGGCATTTGTAATGGGCAACGATATTGCCGGTGGAAAGGTAATACCCATATTAGAGATGTTGGATAAAAGTGACCAGTCTCTTTCGGAGGAGCTGGCACAAAGTTATCCACGTGTTCCCCGCTTGTGCCGTCACACATGCTCAGGCACGACGAATGGGTGATGTGATAGAATTGTCTAGAGAGTTTGTCCAAGAGGATAGCTTGTGTGCTACCTCTGGTAAACTGGTGGGGTCTGAAAAACAGCCCAGGATCGGGAAGAAGAATGTGGACCGTGTTGCTGATGCAATACAGTTACCACTTGTGAGCAGCTGGTTGTTAACCAAAAGGGTGACAAAAGCCATGCTAAATGTTTTTCTAGCGTTGTCTCAGTGGAGGAGCTTAAGAAGAAGAACATGGCATACTTTATTGATGGCAATCTCCTCATGCGCAAATGGACAGCCCATGGTGACGCCGGTGGAGATTGGAATGCTATCTACCAAATAATGGTTCCTACAGCCTTTCAACCAACTGTTTTATTCCTTGCTCATGATCACCAGTGGTCCGGTCATTTGGGAGTCACCAAGACTTATGATCGGGTACTGCGACATTTCTTTTGGCCTGGTTTAAAACAGGATGTGGCTCAGTACTATCGGACATGCCACACCTGTCAGGTAACTGGAAAACCAAACAAGGTTATTCCTCCCGCTCCTCTTTGTCCCATACCCGCCATAGGCGAACCCTTCGAACATGTGGTTGTTGATTGTGTTGGACCATTACCGAAAACAAAAGCTGGTAACCAGTTTCTGTTGACGATTATGTGTGTGGCCACACAATACCCAGAGGCCATTCCTCTGCGAAGGATTACTGCTCCTGTGGTGAGCAAAGCATTGATTCAATTATTTTCAACCTTTGGGTTACCGAAGGTGGTACAAACTGATCAAGGTTCAAATTTCCTTTCTAAGCTTTTCAAACAGGTGTTAAAGACCTTGTCAATAACGCATCGTGTGTCAAGCGCATATCACCCAGAGTCTCAGGGTGCGCTTGAACTGTAGCATCAGACCCTGAAGTCTATGCTCCGTAAATACTGTTTGGAATCCGAGAAGGATTGGGATGAGGGAGTTCCTCTAGTTTAGTTTGCTGTCCGTGAGACGGTACAGGAATCCCTTGGGTTCAGCCCGGCTGAACTAGTTTTTGGACACACAGTCAGAGGACCTATGAAAGTCCTTAAGGATCAGTTTTTATCAGAAGGATTGTGTGAAAAGGACAGTGTATTAGACTACCTGAGTCGTTTTTGTGAGCGCCTACATGGCGCCTGTGCGCTGGCAAAGGAATGCTTGTCTTCCTCGCAGAGACGTATGAAACTTCATTATGACAAACATGCTGTTTCTCGTCCTCTGCAGCCGGGTGACCAAGTTCTTGTGTTGTTGCCTGTACCAGGAGCATCATTGTCAGCACGTTTCTCGGGTCCTTATGTGATTGAAAGGAAACTAAGTGAAACTGATTACGTGATACAAACCCCTGATAGAAAACGCCAGTCCTGTGTGTGCCACATTAACACGCTAAAGACGTACCACACCAGACCCATCACCCAGATAGGCAGTACAGAGATGCCGGCAGACACTGCCGTCTCCCCTATTGCTACAGCTGGTATAGTGAGCGCGCATGTTATTGGTGCTGGTGAAGATGGTTTGGAGTTGCGTAATACTCAACAGCAGTGCGCTAGATTGCCCAACTCAGAAATGCTGCTGTCTCTTCGGTCTAGTCTGGGTCATTTAACCGACAGACAGGCAGATGACATTGTGAGGCTGTTACACAGCTTTCCTTGTCTGTTTAGTGATGTTCCAACATGCACAAACGTGTTAGAGCAGGACATTAATGTTGGAAACGCTGCCCCTATCAAGCAACATGCATATCGGGTCAACACTTCCAAACGGAAGATAATGAGGGACGAAGGAAATTACTTGCTGGAGAATGACCTGGCTATGCCAAGTTCAAGTCCATGGAGTTCTCCATGCATTCTGGTTCGCAAACCTGACAGCACATTCCGGTTTAGTACGGATTATCGAAAGGTCAATGCGGTTACAGTGCCTGACTCGTACCCGTTGCCCAGACTGGACGATTGTATTGACACTGTTGGTACTGCTACTTATGTAACCAAGCTAGATCTCTTGAAAGGTTACTGGCAGGTCCCATTAACCCCACGGGCCTCTAACATCTCAGCCTTTGTGACCCCAGACAACTTCCTGCAATACTCTGTCATGGCTTTTGGGATGCGAAATGCACCAGCCACCTTCCAACGGCTGGTCAACACAGTGTTAGTGGGAGTTCCCAACTGTAGTGCCTACATTGATGACCTGATGGTCTGTTCAACAGAGTGGACAGATCATGTCCATACACTAGAGATAGTGTGTGAACGTCTAGCAGCCGCTTCTCTTACCCTAAACCTGGCAAAGTGTGAGTTTGGGAAAGCCACGGTTACTTATCTTGGCAAACAGGTTGTCCAGGGTCAGGTGCGCCCTGTTGATGCCAAGGTCTCTTCTATTTCTACCGTCCCTGCACCTACTACCAGACGAGAGCTACGCCGTTTTTTAGGAATGGTTGGCTACTACCGTAGCTTCTGTAAGAACTTCTCTGCGGTAGTCGCTCCGCTCACGGATTTGTTCAGTCCGGCGAGAACATTTGTATGGTCTACAGATTGTGAAGCAGCTTTCGACACTGCCAAAGCACTCCTGTGCAGTACCCCTGTTCTTGCTGTTCCGGATTTTGAGCAACCCTTTAAACTAGAGGTAGATGCCAGTGCCAGAGGTGCTGGTGCTGTTCTTCTGCAGGCAGACCAATGTGGAGTAGACCATCCTGTCTGCTATTTTTCTAGAAAATTTAACAAGTGTCAGACTAACTACTCAACCATTGAACAAGAAGCTCTTGCTTTGTTGTTAGCTCTGCAGTACTTCGAAGTCTATGTTGGTTCCAGTGCACTCCCCGTGATAGTGTATAGGACCATAACCCCTTAGTTTTTCTCCACCGTATGTACAACCAGAACCAACGCCTTATGCATTGGGTACTTGTTGTACAAAATTAGAATTTGGAGATCCGTCACAAAAAGGGTTCTGATAATGTACTGGCAGACGCGTTCTCTCGTGTTTAGAGATGTATGATTTATTTTCTATCCTGTGTGGATGCCTTTGCACGTTGAGTGGTGTGCTGTATACTTTTTATGTCTTGTGTCGCAAACCATAGTAGGTTTACTCTTTTAAGGGTGGGAGTGTTACGCATGCCGGTCCCCTGTATGCGCGCTTGTGTTTTTTCCCCTCCTGACTTTTCCCCAGGTGTCCCTTATGTTCCTGAGTATGCTCGTAAGGCGCTGCACTCACCTGGCAGTCATGAGTGCAGCGCCTTACTGCTGAGGTGGACCAATCAGTGGACAACCCTCCTAATTCCTTTTTCCATTACCCAATCACATCACACATCCCTTGTTTAAAAACCCAGTCAGTTCGTTCTCCCAGAGAGACTCTTTTGATTTCCCCCACATGGACATAGTCATTCTTGAGATACATACCTTTTTTGACATACATACATCACTTAGTTTAGCACATACATCTCACTTCGTCCTGTTTAATGTGAGTATGTATTGCTGTGGTGTTTTGTTTGGTTTTGTCTAGTCAATTGTTTGCTGTGTGCTGTTTAGTCCTTGTTTAACCTGTGTGTTTTTGTTTGTCCCTGTGTCCCTGGGAAAATGTTTTTTTTAGCAAGTCGCCCTTTGGCATTCACAACCCGTAGGAAAACTTTGTCTAAAAACACTAGTTAGAACTGAGCGGACCACCCACTGTATTTTTGTATTGGTTAGTAGTCAGCTAAGCGGTTCTTGAGGCAGGCAAGTTCAGTTTAGGGGTGTTTTGACTATATTATTTCATTTCTTGGGTTCAGCTCAGCCCTTTTTCCCTTCCCTCTTTACCGTGTGTTTATAATAAACGTTTTGTTTGACGGTAGCTTTGGTTGTCTGTGTCGTTTGTTCTCACTTCATTTACATGACACTAATTTGCATGAGTTTTATGTTACGGGTCTCTGTACCATCCACCCTAGACTACTAGAGCCACAGGGTTCGTAACAGGCAAACAAAGTTAATTATTTTATAGAGATATTTAGCTTCCTTGTGGATGACTGGACCGTTATTTCTCTCATGCTTTACAATATTCACAACTTTTTTAGGCAAAGAGAGAATTTAAAACGTTGGGGGCATTTGAATAACAGATCAGTTAATGTAAAACGTTGGGATATTTAAAATGAAAAGCTTGACACCTGCGCACATCTCTCTCAAAACTGACCGGACATCTCTTGACCCTAATGACCCAATGTCAAAAAGCAATAAAATAGGTTGGTAAACCGGTCCCAAAAAAAAAAAATTATAGAGTTTCATTATTCTCTCTTTACCGTTCAGTCATTCGTTGAAGAACTCAAGAAAACGTCTCTCAAGAAAAAACTCTCGCCAATTCAAAAAGGATTTTGCTCTCTCAACACGTTGAAAGGTAAGATATGATGCTAATGTAATATATTTAACTCAGATGATGATGAAAGCCTCTTAAACGAGTTTCTAAACTCTTTTTTTTCAACATGTCGTTTGATCAGTTTCTATCGGAAGTCATCGACCTAACGGAATCAAGGCCCGAAGAAGAGGGCGAAGCTCCGGGCGGTTCCTCTCCATCAGATGTTACAGGTGACATTTCATTCATTTATTGATTTAATTTCAATATAATTGTTTTTTAAAACTGTAATGTTGTTTTTATAGCTGACACTCTGCCATCGGAATCAAGATCGTTGTATAGACCATGGAACCTGCCCTCACATCAAGTTGTTTCCAGGCGCATAGAGGAATTTAATGGTGAAGATGGAAATGACGAGCTACTCCCCTTCTGTACAAATCCCAATTTTCATGACAGTTCACAAGAACTCTACGCTCCGACTATTCCTTCTTCTCCGAAGTTATTAAATATGAAGATACAGATTTCAGCGCAAGTGCATCGAAGTTATTCACCAAGCTCTTGGTCTGATCCAGGATATCTGCGAGACGTTGCTACTTAGGGTAAGAATTCTATAAAATATCATTATTTTATATACGCTTCATTTATCGTTTTAAAAAAATGTAATTACAGATTCTGACGAGGCGTACCGAGATTTATCCGAAGTTCTCCTGGGCCCAGCACAGAATAAAAACAGAAACTGTTTCTCTGCTAAATTGCCGACAACAAACCCTGGATCGGTTTCTACCTAGCGCTCAAGCTGTAAGAAATGGTCAGCATTATCTTAAACGTTATATTGTAAAACGTATTACATATTTTTCTAATTAGGTCTATTTAATCCTTTCAGACAACGTAAATGTATCAGGCTCCGAAGATGGCGGTGCTGATCAACTTGCCCCGCATACTCCAGAGCAAGATGATTTGAGACAAGACGGCTTGACGTGCGCAAGTAGTAATGATGTTGTTGTTCAGTGTAACCGTGTTGTTGCTTCTATAACCCCACCTTGGAATCATTGAGAGTTCTAATAGTGAAGATGAAAGCAGATCCACATTTCTTTTTCAGAAAAGAGCTTGGAAGGCTTGTAAAAGCTAGGGAAGATCAGTTACACACACGTATACTCGATTTATTAAGCTATCAATGGCGTCAAGATAAAGCTTTCTGGAAAAACAAGCTTCCAAGGCTCATAGTCAAATATCTGAAAAATGGATCCAAAACCCGATTATAATGCATTGATAGATCAAATTAGATCATTAAATCCTACTCCTAACATAATACCATCACAACATTTAGCTACAGAACCATCAGACATTGATTATTTAGCGCTGTTTGAACAAATGAATGAGTTAATCCCAGAGCCACCTACTTCGAGCCCAGAAGCATTACACATAAACTATGATGAATTAATCACAGCTTCGAGTCCAGAAGCATTACACATAAACCCTGACTATGATGCGCTGATTAGACAAATAAAAGAATTAATTCCTGAAACTGCTTCTCACGTGACACCGCCAACTCCTTTAGAATCACAGGCTTCCCATTCATGTGTTCAAATTACGGAGGTAAATCCTGTACCATCAACTCCTTTAGAACCACCAACCAGAAATATGAATATTGTTTATCGCAATAAATACAGCAACATTGAAATCCGACAGCTTTTTAATTTTGCTCACATGAATGAAATGTATGATTATTCAGCATTCTATGTCAATGTGTTAGCCACTTAAACAGAACTGTTAGAATGTACTGCAATTAGAAATTAGGGGAGATTCTATATGAAACAATGTATCCTATATTATGGAGAATGGTGATGCAAACTTGAATCAATTTCTGGATATGATTGAAAGGCTTGTACAGTTCAATTTATCAATCTTAGCTGATAATACCCTAGAACTGATTGTGCAAATATTGAGAACTCCTCAGGGTGCGGGCGGCCCTAGGAGGAAGGCTGAAACTCTTTTGAAATCCGAAATAATTAACAACAAAAAGGAATATCTTATTATTCCTCAGAATGCGGATACCAAATTATGTTTTGCCATTTGTCTGGCGCATTTATTGAATCCCAGTATAAGTGATATAGAAGGAGTAAAGATAGCTACTGAATTTCAGAGAGCAGCGGGCTTGTCCATTTATGAAAATGTAGCGTTTTCTGATATAGGTAAATTTTAAAGCTTACTCGACATCAAAGTGGTGGTTCTCTATCATAGTAGGCATGATTCGGCCATCTTGAAATTCCAAAACACGTTACAGCCTCATCCACAAATGCTGTATTTGTTTGTACAAGGCAATCATTATTACGGTATTAAGAACATTAAGGCATTCTTGGGTGTAGCCTACATCTGCCGGTCATGTCATACAGGCTTTACGCGATTAGGAGGGCACTCCTGTTGGTATAACTGTGCAGTATGCATTGATGCAGACTGTCCATATCAGCCCCTGGAGCTCACAAAGTGTTATGACTGTAACCGTACATGTCGTTCAGCATACTGTTATGAAAAACACAAGTTGGCCTTATGGCATCCTGTGGCAAGTAATTTTGCCAGCTGGTGTGACAACATCATTAAGACATGTCCCCTATGCCATGTCAATTATAATCTAAAAATGTATAACCCTGAACCACACAAATGTAGCAGAAAACGTTCTCTAATATGTAAAGGGCTTTTGGATGACGTTGGTGTGTTTGAAAAGGTCCACGAATGTTATATTCAATCTTTGAATGAAGAGAAGCCCTCGGAAAAAAGTGTCTTTTATGACTTTGAAACCCGACAGAATGACTCAACAGGTTTACATATACCTATATTTGTGTCTAGCATGACCTTCGAGGGTAAAAAGTGGATGGCTAAGGGACATAATTGTGCCATGCTCTTTTTAAAACACTTTCGGAAAAACTAATATAGAAAGTACACTTTCATAGCCCATAATTCAAGAGGTTATGACTCCTACCTTCTTTTAAACCCCTTGATAGTGCAAGGCGTATATTGACAGTCTTAGCTTTCTTCCCATGAAACTCTCTCAAATCCCCGATGCTCTCGGTTTTGAAACAGCTGTTAAAGGTTGGTTTCCGCATTTTTTCAGCTGTGGGGAGAATCTCAATTACATCGGCCCTTACCCCGGTCCTGAAATGTACGGAGCTGATCAAATGACAGTGGTATGAGACAATCCGTCATGAGACCTTTGATTTTCATAAAGAGATGGAAATGTATTGTGACAATGATGCGGCTATCTTGCGTGAAGGTTGCCTCAAGTTCAGAGAGGAAGTAATCAATGACGCAGGTGTTGATCCCTTGAGTTGTATAACTATTGCAGCGGCTTGTATGAAAACCTATCGTACTCAGGAATCTATAGCCATTCTCTCCCCTGATAACTATAGGAGGCAGTACAAATCATATTCTAGTGGTTCCATCCAATGGTTGGAGTACCTGGCTGAGACAAAAAACATCTTTATTCATCATGCCTTGAAGGGGGGTGAAAAAAGGTTTGGCCCTTATCATGTAGACGGCTATGCAGTCATCGACGGTGTCGAGACAGCTTTTGAGTACAACGAATGTTTCTTTCACGGATGTACATCCTGCTTTTTGCCACAGGAAATGTGTGTTTTAACCCAAAAGAGCTTTGGTGACATGTATCTAGAGTCCCAAGACAAACAGAAATCCTTACAGATTGATTATGGTCTGAAAGTGGTGGTTTTGTGGGAACACGAGTGGGATCACTTGAAAAGGTCAGACCCTCAGGTTCGAGCTTTTATGGATAATTTTGGCATGCCAGAACCCCTGGAACCCAGAGATGCATTATTTGGTGGTCGCATCAATGCTTTGACTTTAAGGCATTTAGCCCAAGAGGATGAAACAACAGAGTACAGTGACTTTACATCCCTTTATCCTCATGTCATGAGCAAATACCACTTTCCTCTGGGCCATCCTGAAATCATTCAAAGTGACTTGGACTTGCCCCAAAACTATTTCGGTCTGATTAAGGCAACAGTTTACCCTCCTCGGGCTTTGTTTCTTCCAGTGTTACCAACCCATGGGCCTAATGGGAAGCTTTTCTTTTCTGTTTGTCGCACATGCAGTTACAACAATAATCAGCAAAATCCCTGTGATCATTCTGATCAAGAGAGAGTTCTGACAGGTGTATGGGTTACTGAGGAGTTTAATAAAGCTCTAGAGAAAGATTACATTGTGCCTAAAATCTATGAAGTGTGGAACTTTGCCAGAAAATCTGATACTCTTTTTTAAAGAGTATAGCAAGACTTTCTTGAGAGGCAAGCAGATGGCTTCAGGTTATCCTGCATCAGCCACTGATCAAGAGAGCAAAGACCGGTACATTCAGGATTATTATGACAAAGAGGGCATACGTTTGGATCGTGAAAAAATTAGTCAATAAGGCTAAGAGAAGTGTTTCAAAACTTTTTTTTGAACAATTTGTGGGGAAAGTATGCTCAGAGAAGCAATATGCTGACAACATCCATTGTTAAAGAAGCCCAGCAATTTACAGAGTTCATTTTTTCAAACCGTTTTGAAATTTCTCATTTTTCATTTTTGAATCAGGAGGTTGCTCTGGTGGCGGCATAAAAAGAATTACCTTAGATGTCCCGGAAATGTCAATGTAATCATTGCAGCTTTCCCGACAGCTTACGGTCATCTTGAATTGTACAATCTTATGGAACAGCTACAGAGGAGAGTTCTATACCACGACACAGATTCTGTGGTTTATGTGAGCCAGCCGGGTGAATGGAAGCCCCCTCTGAGCAATTATTTGGGAGGTTTAAGTAATGAACTTGAAGATGGTGATCATATCACAGAATGGTCATCGTGTGGCCCCAAAAGTTATGGGTTTAGGACTAAAAACAATCGCGTAGTCTTGAAGGTCAAAGGCATCACACAAAACTATGAAAACGCCCCAAAGGTAAACCTGGAATCACTCACACGTTTGGTCGAGGGTTTCATAAAAGACAAAACTAGTGAGGAAATATTTACATCTTACAAAAGAATTGTCAAGGATAAAAAAGCTTTCCATCTACGCAATGCTTCACTCATCAAAACGTTCAGGTTGGTGTATGACAAGAGAGTGCTTTTACCAGACGGAACCACATTACCATTCGGCTTCTGATTAGATAAGGTGGAGGTTGTAGAAAGTTTTGATTCAAGATTGCATTTACCTTTCTCAGCTCTGGTTGTTGGACCCTCAAGCAGTGGAAAGACTTGTTTTGTAAAAAATGTTTTAGAAAATTCTGAACATGTATTAACTCAGAAGTTTGACAGAAGTGGTGTTACAGTTGCTATCAACCAATGTATGATGAAATGTTGAAGAAAATAAAAATAAACTTTGTTAAAGGAATCCCTGAATCATTGAATGATGATCAACTCTTTCCTCCTAACAGAAATAATCTTTTAGTTTTGGATGAAATGCTGTTTGCAGGTAGTGAACATCCTGAAATTGCCAGAGCTTTTACTCAATATACTCATCATCGAAACTTATCTGTGCTCTATTTGGTACAAAATGTGTTTCACCAGGGTAAAAATAGCCGTACCATTAGCTTGAACTCCAATTACATGGTTTTGTTTAAAAATCCTATAGACAAACTGCAGATTAACACTTTGGCTCAGCAAATGTATCCGGGGAGACGAGCATTTTTCACGGAAAGTTACGAAGACGCAACAAAAGAAGCATTTTCCTATTTACTGGTAGACCTAAAAGCTTCTACACCAGAACATTTAAGACTCAGAACAGGTTTGTTCCTGTGGGAGTCTGCACGTTTAAAAAGATATTTGCCCTTCTTGAGAGCCCTAGTCGTAGCCAGCCCTAAAGAACGCCTTGGTCCATTGTTCTTCAGATCTTATTTTGGCCCTCTGCGAGATTGCTTTGAATGTTCTCAAAGGGTGGATCCCACTCAGCCAGGCACAATTAAAAAAACTAAAGAGGCAAAAGGCAGTGATCAAGCTATTTGCAGATAAAAGGACCAGTATTAAAAAAGAGGCGTGCCATACAGCAGACGGCGGATTCCTCCTACCCCTACTAAGAGTAGCCCTCCCTTTCCTCAGTAGCCTAATCACCCCCAGGAGTGGGAGCTAATGTCTAACAAAATGTATTTAGTGCCTCAACATCAGCTGGATAAACATAAGCAACAAGGTCCTGAAACTATTAGACAAACGGCTGAAAGGGATCTGGATATGGATATGAAGGATGTATTGAACATGAAAGGAATTACCCTTATGACATGGCAAATAAATACTCTCAACTCTTACAAAGGTATTTGTCTTTGTTGAAACAAGATGAAAATAACACCGGACACTTGACCCTCTTCCTACCAGAAACTGAGGCTACAGAACCTCTTGTTCCAGGGAGCTTACAGGATCACACCATAGATGAGGATGCTGTTATGAGTGACATGCTCGAGCATACTCCGGCACGTAGACAAAATTTTTTTGTATACATTATGAATAAAATAAAGGGGTCAAAAGGAAGAGCTGGCTGGAATGACAAGTGTGAATTCATCAGTAATGGTACAATTTTAAGAGGCTCTAATATGATAGACTTGATCAAAAATGTAACTGCCTCACACAAGATATCCGAAGACAGAAGACCTCTAGGATGGACCCATTTTCTTGAGACCATGGCTGATCTCAGTTTACCTCTGGCAGGTGTGGCTAATTATAAAATTTGTCAACAGATACTAAATTTAAAATCGGTTCCTTCCAAAAGACACTCATTTGAAAGGAGGAATACAGAAGACTGGTTAAATTTTTCTGAATAAATACACAATAGATAATTGTAATGTAATGAGATTTTTATTTCAATAAAAATACATTTCACAAAAAACTTAGCATTTATGGCATTCTTTAAACATTGGTCTTGAACATGCACACTGAGTATAAGATTTTAAAGGGAGTACATTTAAACACTTTAGAGATTTTCTTACAAAACAATCTACCATGACATCATTACCTCTTAACTCATCACTATATTGTGATATAACACCTTCATATGAAAGCCCTCTGGCTCTTTGACAGAGATAGAAAATACAATGATGACCACAGTTGTACAAAATTCACCCTGTACTTGTTTAGTGCTGTAATATATCTTGAATCCGTTTCTGATTAAAAATTGTTTTATTGATTTGGGAAAATGAGAAAATCCTGGTGGAAACCCGTAGGAATCGAAAAAAGTTATGATTTTTCTGCCTTCTTCCTCTTCTAAAGTCACGGCGAGCCAGTGTTCCCCAGGCATGTATTTTGGATGGGTATTAACAATGAACATAGCAGGTCTATTAATCCAAGTATCCGTAGGTAATTCGTCACAAGCCCATACTCTGTGGAACTGCATTCCGACCATTTGTTGCATAAAACTCTCAATCTCTTGGGCGTTCATCTTAGTTTTAATTAATAATAATCCACCAGGACTTGTCTTTGGGAGTTTACTTCCAAGATGGAATCAGAGCATGCGTACACGATCATAGTAGCCGTACGGTCTAAGGGTTCCCGGAAGCGCATTTCCAGTCGCAGGCTGCCTGTGGAGACCGGTGAAAGGTTTCCTGTGTTGTCATCATCAGGGGATAAGTTGAAAGCGAACAGGGCATAGCCAGATGTGTAATCTTTTCTCTCAATGGGCAAAGCCAGATCTTTTAAATGTCTCCCCGTAGCCGGGTATGGATTATAAAATTCTCTAACGCATAGACCGTTGTTGAAATTCGGCTGGAAGGCCTTAGTGGGAATTTGACGTCCGTCCTGACATAGGGCTACATACTCTGCGTTGAAATGACGGAAATTGAAGGGGTTTTTATCAAAACTGCCGGTGTAGGCTTCGTGATCAACCAAAAACAGGTTGTCCTGACTGGAAATTCTAGAGCCTCTGGGTATGCTGAATGGTTTCATGGTAATTCTTTGAAGTGGGTAAAGGGCCCTTTCATTAAGGCCTGAGAATGGCCGAAACGAACAGCCGGAGATACAGAATCCTTTTTCACAAACACTGAGGCACTCAACACTTTTAAGCTAAAATCTCAGTCGGCTGCAGCCATCAGACAAAATTCATCTTTTGCTCTTGATAACTTGATTCTTAAATCAACGGCATTTAGGAGTAAACGCTCTTGAAAGAAAATCTCATGATGTATTGCTCCCAAAAGAATTTCTAGTGTAACCGGCTCAAGCTATCAGCCCTCTATTTGCAGCCGGTGGAACGGCTGTGGGGTCGAAGGACTCCATACCGCCTCCTGTGTCTTTGTTAAACAAGCCAGCTGCAAATTGTTTATTTAGTGTATCTACAGAGTAATTTAGTAAACAGTCCATTATTGCCCTGTAGGGGTAGGTAGAGCTGCTTTGACTGATGAGTCAATCTCCTAATGTCACGTCCACTTGTGAAAAGATGGTGGCCAGAGCATAATTAATGACAGACACCTTGGCATCAGCGTGAATATTACCGCCATCTTTATTGGTCACTTTGATGCTGACGTTTAGCAGAGTGTTATTCTAAAATTCTATAGGGCTGTTCTCTGTAAGGGCAGAGATCGGCATGATCTCGACATAATTTGCATCTATAGAAAATTGAGTCATGGGGGCCGAAAAAAGGTCGAGCTCCGTTTTTATTGCTTCAGCTGACATTCTATGTAAAAGAGCCATTTTAAAAAAAAATACTTTCACCTATTCCTTTTGCAGACCTCCTGCCTTTGCGCCGCTTCTGACTTACTGATTTTATTTTAACCTCTGACCTTGGCTTTTTAGGGGGAGGCATCCGCACACCAGGGGGTCTCTTTTTAGTTCTGCCAACCAACATCATGAGTCCACTGGATCCTCTTTGTTGTTCAGGATCTGATGCTGTACATTTACTCAAAACGTTCGAAAGAACTTCACCCACAATATTTTTCGCCGCATGTTTCAGATGTGGCTTAGCTATACTAAAGCCTCTCTTCATTAGTGGTAAAACCATTCTAAACAGATTACGAAATATACCGCCAACCCCTGGACCATACATAGGGGTGCCATAATAACCAGGGAGTCCGTTCCCTACTTGATCAACGTAATAAGATATGTACCAGTTAGGGTCAAGTTGCGGATTGTGTAACATCTTTAAATATGTAAAGAAGATTGTACCGGTCGAAAGTGGAGTTTAACAATCACTTTACCCCAATCGAACACTATATTTTATTCTGATCCGTCTTAATCTCAATCTGTATGTTTTCAATATACTTCTTGGTTACAGGTACATAGTGTGGTCACGCATAATTAATTGTGATAATATCGCCGTCTTTACCTTCTATATGAACTGTCCGTAGGAGTGGCACAAACTGTCTCAGACCCTTTGAAATGATATAATATCCGTGGACACAAACATGTTATAAAATCCTGAGCGTTTGTCTACAGGCAATGGGCTCAAATTATCTTGTGTTTCCAGCCATCTGTCAGAACGCATCCCTAATATGTAGGCTAAACTGCCTCGAGTCTTGATAGTTTCCTCACTCACAATTTTTACTCGCTTTTGAATATTGTCATAACCTAAAAACACATTCTTAATCTTCTCATTTAAGGCCTGGTTCATCCCATAGACAAACGCTCCTATGTTTTTGTAGTAACCAGTTTTGAGTCTGATAGACTCTAAACCCCCTGAAGCTATTTTGTAGAAAAATTCAAAATCATTTTTCAGGATATTTGTCCAACTATGTGGGTATATAATCTCCACGAGACCTACCTCCCAGCTCCCCTGTAGCTCTATCGGTTTGGCAAAATTTGTTGTGAAATTAGAACTTTTGTTTTTTGGATATATTTCGGCTGAGGCATTGCTGGGCAGAGTCAGATAAAAACCTGAGGTTTCCATGATTGTTGAAATCAGTTGTGAACAACACAACCTATTGGTAGTTATTTTATCCTGTTGTGTCCAATCCTTCCGACTCTAGGACCCAGCTGTTGAACTTTTCAGGCCAGTTTTTCCACCTGACAAATACGTGTGCTTCTCCTTTTACTTTTTTTCATATCAAAATCTCATCTACATGAAAAACTTTGTCTTTAGTTATCTTCACTTTTTGAAGCTCTTGTCCATAAAAGGTACCCTCGATAGACTCTCCATCATAATCGTTTAGCTTATAAACAGGCAGTATACGCGGTAGGCATTCCGTGACTGAAAATAATTTGTCAAAGTAACCTTGTTCATATTTCTTATCAAAAACAACTTTGAGACATGCACAATATCTCCTTTTTTGAATTTAAAAGCAATGGCTTTCTTTTTACGAAGGGGAAACCAATCGTAAAGATTTTTAAAGACTTCAAGTGTGTTCTCGGATGTTACTTTTAACGGTGTCATACGTATGCTCTTGTGATAACTGTTGTTATAACTTTTTACCAGGTCTTGAATCACGTCGACATAACGCCGTGTGTTATGAGCTGTAAAATATCGCCACATCCTTTCCTTCAAAGTCCTGTATAACGTTCAATAACGGAAGCTTTTAAACCTGAACCCGTAGCAAAATGGATAATATTGTGATCGTTCATTAATTTTTTAAATGTACGATTAAAGAACTCCTTTCCAGAGTCCGTTTGGACTTTATTGGGAATTCCACTCTCTTTCAAAATAGATGCAAAAGCCCTAGTCACTTCAGCCCCGCTCTTATTTTTTAACAGTCTCACAAAAGCTACTTTTGAGAAAATGTCTATTACCGTTAACATGTAGCGATTTCCATCATTTTTATCAGCAAAAGCTTGCATATCACACAAGTCAGCCTGGAATTGGGATAAACGATGAGTGG